>PVIC010051595.1:0-12427 GCA_004025085.1 Thryonomys swinderianus
AAAAAAAAAAAAAAAAAACTAAAATAATTACATATCTGAGATATCTGAGGTACCCATGCACCAGCCCTCTCACCTTTCCTGCCATGAACTCCCATTAACATGAGTCCCAAGAGGGATGGAAAGGGGTCAGAAGGATAACTGCCCTGGCAAACATGCCACAGGTGGGAAAAGAGACCATATTAAATGGCCTCAATGACCCTTCAACTCTAATCATCTGCAAAGAGATTTTGTATGTTGTTAACATTAGGTTGTAAAGCAGAAAGAAGATATAACCTCCAAATTCCAGGAGGAGAGCTTACAGTTTTCTCTTCTTGCAATAATCAGACATAATTTTAAAGCTAGTCATCTCAATAATGAACAGAAATCCATGAATGATAAGACATGATTACATAAATATATCTCAAAACATTCAACTGACAAGCCAGATACACACAATATATATGTGTGATCCCATTTATACAAAATGCTATAAAAACAAAGACTAATCTACAGCAGAGGAGTCATGGGAATTAGGATGGTAGTCATCTGGAGTGGTGAGGGACAGAATTCATAAGAGAACCTTCTGGAGATATAATATTCTATATCGTGATAAGTGTTTGGCTGTAAGGTGCATGCAGCTATGAAAACTCAGCAAATTCACACTTAAAATTTGTGCATTTCTCTGTGAAATTTCACATCAAAAGAAAAACTACAAATAAAGAGTATTAATGATATATGTTGTTATCCATGCTAAAATATTTATGAGGAAGCCTACTGTATCAGCAATTTGTTTCTGTTCTTTAATTTTGTCTTTAAACTTTATGTGATTTTATTTTTCTTTTATTGAGTTTATATGTACATTTTAGGTATTTATTATGGTCACATCATTGAGAATTTGTACCTGTACGTGATATCTTGATTGGTTTTGTTTTTGTTTTTGTTTTTTTGAGACAGGGTCTCACTTTGTAGTTCAGGCTGGCCCTGAGCTCACTGTATAGCTCAGGCAAGCCTCAAACTCAGCAATCCTCCTACCTCTGCCTCCCAAGTGCTGGGATTACAGGCCTGAGCCACCAAGCCCGTCTATATGTTGATTCTTATTTTTCCCATTCCCCTGCCCTCCCTACAACCCCCCCACACCCCTCCATATATATATAAGCTTTGTTTCTACTTTTTTTGCTTTTAGCACCAAATTGTTTCTTTCCCTTCTTTTCAGCAGTTTGCTTTGAAATATATAAATAAAATGGGCTGATGGATGGATGGACATGATAGATCTGTGATAAAGCAAGTATACTAAAATATTATAGAATCCAAATGGTACAAACTATTTGCTGTATACTTCTTTCAACATTTCTGTATGTTTAAAATTTTTCATAATAAATAATAAAATGTTTGGAGGGAAAGGAAACTATATAAGAGACAGAAAAGGTAAATTAATTGCCAGGAAAAATCAGAGATACTACTGGCATCCACTGGAGTTTAAATCTGTCATAAAATAGTCAGAAAAAAGAATAGGATAGGAAGATGGCAAGGGTGAACCACACAGTGATGATCTGTTGGGCAAGTAAAATATATCAGAGATGTACATGAGAAATTCTAATAGTATAACATGGCCTCGAGTAAGTTTTTGCACTATCCTGAATTTTAGTCTGCTTCTTTATAAAATGGTGTTATGCCTACCTTGTGGGGAGGTTGTGATGGAAAATAAGATGTTAAAAAACATTTCATTGACTCTCTTGCAGCTAGATTTTCCCCAATCAAATGGACTAAAGTACAATGTGAAAAGTAGACAGAACCAACAGGAGGCAGTAGCCAATAAACTAGAAGGCCAGAACTTAACATCAGAGGGTGAGAGATATGTCTAACTACTTAAAGCAGCTGTGGCAGATGTTTTCATGTTCTAGTGTCACAAATACTGAGGTAAAAGGGAGTTAGAACCATGCTAGGGTTGGGAATTGGCTTATAACAAATTGTACTATCCCTAAACATGCAACATCAAAGCTGGTTCATCAGCTAAGAAGAAAAATTAAATATTGCTATGGCATAGTATATGTCACCATGCACAAGAAAGTTTGCAGGAGTTCTTAAACTGCCAGAATACCCTAGAGACTGCAAAGCCAATTTAAAGATAAAGCATGACTTTGGTACTAACCATAGATTGGACCTCAATTAGCCAATTGCTTGATTTACTTTAGCTCTTATCTGATTTCTACCAAAAGTTCTCAGAATATTGCTATTCAGCAGGGCTGAGTGAATTATAATTCCTTTATTGAAAAACTCCACAAAATGACATTGTACTTCACTAATTAGAGCTTAAAATATCTTCCCTCTTGAATGTAGTTTATATCTGTTAGGTATTAGTAGACCCTGATGTACCAACAACTGTCAGATATGTGGGTGCATTTTGCTTCTCAATACCAACCAGCATATCCTTACAAGAGGATGTCACAAAAGTACATACACAAAAGGATATGGCTCAAAAGAAATGAACAAAAATGTATACAACTGTAATAAGAGTGGAGGAATTCAGGCACATTCTCTTCCTAAAGGAGTTTTTATTTTTGTTAGATGAACTATGTAAAAATTAAAAGCATCTTTTTGATCATGGATGCTACATCTTACCTAAAAAGTTTATATTTAAGTATTGGATTATTATTTTTATCACCCATAGATATAAGACCTGTTCTAACCTTGCTTTGCAAAAGGCCACTAAACTAGAGGTCAGCAAACAATGGCCTATAAACCAAATCCAGGTCAGCTCTTGTTTTTGAAAATAAAATTTAATGGAACACTGCCAGGTGCCTATTTGTTTTGTACATCACGTCTACTGTTGCTTTCAGGCTATAATGGCAGGGTAGAATTTATTTACTATTTGGCCCTTTATAGGAAAAGTTTTACAACCCTCACACCAAACCAAAGAATAAGCACTACAGTATTGGAAAGTTCATTAACATACTACCAGAAGTGCCTCCAAAAGGATGAATACTGTCTCTAAAGAGTCAGGGTCCTAAGAGACACTTTTAGTAAGTACGGTCCAAGGTAGCAACTCCTCAAGAATGAATGTGCAGCAGAATCAAACATGCTACATTTGCTAACAAGCCAAAGTCCAGGAAACCAAGTAGCAAACTCTGTGCTAAAGAAATGCTAGGAAAAACCAGCTCTTGGAGAAAAGTCAATTTTTAACACAGTCTCATCATGCTTAGCCAGGTGCCTTCCTGAATATAGAAGTCTGTCTTCTATTTTTGCAACACAGTATGCTATCTACTGACAGATTAGATGCAGTCCTAAAAGCCGGTTCTTTATTCATCCTCTGAAAAATAAAATAAAAGCAACAACAGCTACCCTACCATAAGCTACTATTAAACCCAGTCCCTTTGCTACCTATCTGAGGAAATTAGCATCACTCAGAGATAAGATATCCCCAAAGCAATCTTGTTATACTCTAGGAACACAGGGTTCCAGAAAAGCTCTCTGCACAGTTTAGAGTTTTCTCCCTCACTGAAAATAGCTAATAAATAAAAGAGAACATCATCTGAGTCTCAGGGCATCAGTCAGATAATGTGGAGCCAAGGAGTATTCTCCGCTACTTAACAAAACCACAGAGCAAAAAGATCATTTTTAGCATCACCTTTCTGGAGTTCTTCCAACAGCGTCTGAGAAGAGATCCGGTTTCTCATTCTAACTCTGCTACAACTCTGGGTAAACTCTGAACGAACTGTGATCTCTGAGGTCACTTCCTCACTTGGAAAGTGAAGCCAGGACAAGTTCATCTAGCTCTTCAAGGTCCCAGCATAAGGCCCTGCAAAGGAATGTGTTCATCTCCCCTCCCCTTGAGTGTTACTTGAATTTATTTGGAAAATGCTCAGGAAAAAAATATATAGGAAAAATGCCTGGATAATTCCTGGGTTGTGACATGTGACCAGTCTGCTACTTAAAATCAAGTTCTCTCAAAGGCAAAGAAAGTTGACAGTCAGGGAAAACAGCTCATCCTCCTAGAGCACAATGTATTCCACTGGAAAACTGTTCTTCCAAACTCCCTAGTCAGGGAGGATCATTTTAGCACTTGGTTGAATGTTAAAGGACTTACACACAGTTTCCATAAGCAACAAGCAATTCAAGGTCCAGGGATCCTGGACCTAGGGACCCTCAGGCATCGATGCCTGAACTTTACTAACCCGCCCCCCCACCAACAGCACCTCACTCCTGTACACCTGGAGGCCAGAGCATCCCTCCAAAGGAGGCTGGCACCACCTTGTTCTTCAGACCCTTGCATACCTCACCATGTAAGTAAACCAGAGTCCTGCCTTCAATTCACATTCACAATAATGGGCATTTGCATCACATAGGATTATAGACTATAGAAATGAGATGCAACCGGGGAATCAGTTTAAATATTTTGTCACGAAGCCAAATTCTTTATTCAGATCCAATTGACCTAAATGGAAAAGCAGGGCTAGATTGGGTATGGGAAGGCAGCAATTGAGTTTACATAAGGCAGGCTGCCCTGGCTCAAAACAGCCATCTCCAAGCAGGAGTGGGACTCCTTTGTCTCCCCCTTCGCCAGCTGAGGAGTCAAATCAGTATCTCCGAGCCTCCACAGAGGCCTGGAAACTGTCACCAGAGGCTGCTGACCTACTTCTCCCGCAAGAGCATCAGCGAGACGCATCTCTGCAGCCCACCCCAAAGTTGCTCCTCACACGCAGAAAACAGTCTGCTCTCTCTCACATGCAGAGCCTCCTCTTGAATCCTTTGGTATTCCTCCTTTCAAAAGGAACTGGATTCAAAGGTCTAAAAAGCTCACCTATGCAAGGTTAAACCACAAGCCGTTGGTACATCAAAGTTGCCTTAAAAATGGTGTAAATCACCTAGCAGCTCATAAATGCCCTAGGAGACTGCCCTCTATCCATGTTTAATCAAGAAATTAAGCAAGGGCTTGGTGGCATCTGGCCGCAGGCCCAGCACTTGGGAGGCTGGAACAAGAAGATCAAATGTAAGCCGGGTCTGGGCCACTTATGCTCTATCTGATCATTTCTAATTCAGTGCAGAGGATCTGGGTTCAATCTCCAGTACCGGTGGGAGCAGGAAAAGGAGGAAGATGGGAGGGGGAAGAGGAAGGAAGAAGTTGGCACCACAGCTTTATCCTTTTTATTTGCCAGAGCCATTCACATAAAATATCCTTCTAGAGAACGGGGTGCCAAAAGGAGTACTTTTTTGGTTTTTTTTGGACACAGGGTCTTCTTGCTAAGTCACTAAATTGCCCAGACTTTTTTTTTTTTTTTTTGCTTTTTTGAGACAGGGTGTCACGTTGTAGTTCAGGCTGGCCCTGAGCTCACTATGGTGCCCAGGCAAGCCGCTGCGAACTCAGCAATCCTCCTGTCCCTGCTTCCTGAGTGCTGAGATTACAGGCGTGAGCCACCACATCCAGCACTGTGGTATGCGGTGTGGATTGTTGGTGGGCGTGTCTCCACACCCAGCATTATATGTGGTTACCGGGGATGGAACTCAGGTCCTTAAGCTTGCGAGGCAGGCGCCAGAACCACTGAGCTAACCCTCCGGCCCAGAATACTTCTAAGCAAATCTATCACAGTAGAGTTGCAAAGCTGTGCAACTCTACTTGTCTTAATCATCGAATACTGAGCACCCAGTGAATCAACACCGGTACACGGTTGCTGGTGTCACACGACTGTGTTACCAGCTACCAAGCAAGACATGGGAGGGAAAATCTAAACTTGAGGAATCTGCAGGGGCCAGGAAACTAGGGAGAGCCTCAGAAGAAAAGGTGGTCTCTGAGAGTCCTGACCTCATTTTTCATTCATTCTTTCATTCACTCATTCACTGAGAACCAAACCCCGATCCTTGAGCATGCTAGGAAAGCACTCTATCACCTCTAGCCCTCATATTTTACTTCATCAGGCAGGTACTACTTTAAAACGCAAAATATGACAAAAGACTCATGTGTGTCGGTGCAAGTGACACATGAAAACTTTATACTATCCACTCAATTTTGCTGTGAGCCTGAAACCGCTCTAAAACGTATGTTGAGTATGGGGAGGAAGGAGAAAAGAGCAAGACAGTGTTAATAATGATTTTGAGGAGAAGGCAATTTTCATAATTTCTTTTTCTGAGTTTTCAATATTCTATAAGGAAAGTGTAGCAAGACCTTTATAATTAGAAAAATATAAAACACTGAAACAGAACAACTCATAAGAAAGAGACAATAGTTACTTATTTTTAAAAAATCTCCAGTGCTTGCTTCACCCCATATATACTAAAAACAAAATCTCCAGTCCAGACATGGTGGTGACATCTATAAACCCAGCACTCCAGAGGCTGTGGCAGGAGCATTATAAATTAGTAGAGGGTGTTTGTTTTGCTCGATTCAGACTAAAATCAAGAATAGGCTGCCGGGTATGGTGGCTCACGCCTGTCATCCCAGCACTCGGGAGGCAGAGACAGGCAGATTGCTGAGTTCAAGGATTGCCTGGGCTACATAGTGAGCTCAGAGCCAGCCTGAACTACAAAGCGAGACCCTGTCTCAAAAAAAAAAAAAAAAAAAAAAAAAAAAAAAAAAAAAAAAAAAAAAAAAAAAAAAAAAAAAAAAAAAAAGAATAGGCAAACTGCAGCTCTGCCAGTAGCTCTGGGTTCTGAGAGCCCGTGTCCCACAGCCCAGTGTTACAGCTCTGAGTGCTTACTACCCCCCTCAGCACCTAAGCAGCCTAGTCCAACCTTTGGTTTCCTGCCACTGGTTACCCACTGAGCCTCCAGTTAACAATGGTGGCTGACGCCAATAGCCTCTGGACTTGGCCACCTACTCCTGCTGGACAGCAGTGGTCAACACCAGCTGATGCAAGTTGTCATCCAAACTGCTGGTCTCCGCCACCAACTTCCACTGATCGCTTTTGAATTCAGCCTCAGGTGTCTGAAGTTCTTCAGAGCTATCAGCCTCTAAAGTTTTTTAAAATGACCACTCTTTCCATACTACTCAAGATAAGAATCCAAGCTGTAAAGACCTTTCCATGCCACACTACCCAAGAAATAAACCAGGACCACATTTCCAGGACAAAATAAGGAGAGTGCTGCTTATAAAGTGTAACAGAGGGGCAGCGTCTCCTGGGATTGGCCTGCATTTGAGGCTGCTGATTGGTCCAAATTCAAGCACGCAGCCATCAAGGTAGACCTCTCCTGGAGTACATGCGGGGCATCTAGGATAGCTGCAGTTGTGGCTGTCAATCAAAGAGGGCCCCTTTCCGGCTCGGAGAAGGTGTTCAGGGCTGGGGGAGAAGGTGAGACTAGAGCAGTTTCTAGTGAATCTCAAGAGGAGGCAAGCCCGGGTTATGACAGTAAATTCAAGGCCTGGACTATGCAGTGAGACCCTATCTCAAAAGACGTGTGTGTGTGTGTGTGTGTGTGTGTGTGTGTGTGCGCATTCATTTTTCAAACTATACAAAGTCATCAAAACTACATGCTGAAAGTCATCAATCTATACACTGAAAACAGATGCTTTGGTCTGTTATACTCTTTTAAGTAGTTGAAAAAAGCTTTAGAATGCTTACATTTCAGTTTAAATAGCAAAAATTATAATGTAAAAGCTATCCTCTTTATGTAACATTATTACACGTATACTAGGGGGTCTCTTACATGACACTTATTAAGACCAGGGACCCCGCTCAGTGTAGAGTGACTGCCTACCACGCACTAGGCCCTGGCCTCTTCACCAGCACCAAAACCATGAAAAAGACAATTAATTAGCTGCAAGTAAGCTCTCACTTGAGTGCCACCAAGTTGGACTGGGGATCTTGTAGCCTACCATTATTAAAGATGACAACTGTAATTCTGTCAAATAAAAAGTTTGTTAAACAAAGAATAGTAAATTGACTGTTGAAGGAGTGTAAAATTTCAAGGGGGGCTCTGGGTGTGGATGATGGTGAGGAGTTCACAAAGTCAATCTACTTAATGTCACCGAACTGAACCTTAAGATGGTTAAAAGCTGTTCTATAGACATTTTGCCACACTAAAAGTATCCTTTTTCATGTTTGATTCTTTTTTAGTACATCTTTGCAGTACATAGGGACTACAAGCATCATGTGGGGTTAGCTCATGCGCATAATACATCTTAATTATTTTTACCTTTTTTCCTTCCTCTGTTCACAATAAAATTCGATATGAAAGAGATGTTAAGTGTTCTGCCTGATTCCACAGGCAGGATTCTGACAAGTAAAAAGTCTACAGCTCGGGCCAGAGGGTTAGCTCAGTGGTTCCAGCGCCTGCCTCACAAGCGCAAGGTCCTGAGTTCGATCCCCGGTAGCCACATATAATGCTGGGCGTGGAGACATGCCCACCAACAATCAACACCGCATACCACAGTGCCGGACGTGGTGGCTCACGCCTGTAATCCCAGCACTCGGGAGGCAGAGACAGGAGGATTGCTGAGTTCGTGGCGGCTTGCCTGGGCACCATAGTGAGCTCAGGGCCAGCCTGAACTACAAAGCGAGACCCTGCCTCAAAAGCAAAAAAAAAAAAAAAAAAAGTCTACAGCTGGAGTTTACACCCTTTCTATTATATTAAATGTAGTCCCTGAGACAAAGTTCTCCATTTGGCGATTCCTACAAAGTCCACAGAGACACAGAAAGATGAGTCCGGGACCACACACCTACACTCCTTGGGTGAAAGGCAAGTATATAGGAAAAGCCAGCTCCAAACCCACTGCTACTTTGATTTCATTCCTGAAGCAAACTTCACTGATGCCTGCTACGTGCCAGGCCCCGGACCAAAGTGCAGGTCTAATTCCTCCTTCGGGGGCTTTGCAACATGGTGATCTGCTTTCCAACAAAATACTTCCCTTCCAACTTCACAGGGCAGAGTGTGGCTCTCTTTTCTCAAAGCAGCTATCTGTCCTCTCATTTCCTTTTTGTCCTTCTACTCTGAAATGATAAAAAACCTACAGAAGAGTTGCAAAAACAAGACAAAGAACTGTGTATCACTCCACCCAGATTCAGTACCGATCAATACTTTGGCTTACCAGCCTTATCACGCACCTAACATCCCTCCTCGCCCCCTTCCTTCCCTCCCCTCTCCCCCATCCACATCCATCTACTTCCCTCCCTTTCTCTCTCTTTCCCTCCTTTACCCTCTTCTTTCCTCTCCCCTGCCATCCGTTGGCCTGTAAGAATTTTTTCTCGAGTCATTTGAGAATGAGTTGTAGACATCTCTTTTCATCCCTAAATATTCCACTGTGAATTCAGACAAGGCCATCCACTTCTACAGTATGACTATCAGTTTCCAGTAGGTTAACTCTGGCCGAGTAGTATCACCTGATGTACCGTCACACTCCCGCGGCCTGAGGTCTGCATGATGGGAAGAATGCAATTTGAAGGCTCATTCCTCATCCGCTAGACACACTGAGGCAACCACATTCGGCAACCTGGCTCGCTCCTGTGCCACCGTGGGATCTTTCCTACTGAACCCCAGGCAGACGGAAACTCATTATTTTAAAATTCTTTCCTGCGTGCCTTAGTGAAGCTCTCTGACAGTAATAAATGCCTCCTGTTTAATCTCATCTCTCCATGATTTCACAATTGATTTACTTTCCTTCTTTATTCACTGAAAGTATCTGTATAAAAATATCATTGCTCAGAATATGGAAGATCGTGCTTATCCAAACCGGCAAGTCTTTGTGGAGCTGGTAGAGGAGCTCGGATTTCCCAGCAGTCCCCTGGCACTGGCGGTGCTCTCTCAGTGAGTCTACCCAGCGCTGCCGAGAGATGGGGGTCTCAGAACACCTGTCACCCTGGCCACCCACTCACTAGAACCAACACGTACCGCTCCACGTCACTTTCCACTTGAAGCAGTACACAGCACGTTGCGTGAAGTTCCAAGTCGTATAGTTTAAGGGGTCTGGCAGAGAATATTCACATGGCTCTGAAGCAGAATTTTCAGGTACTCATCTAAAATAGCAGCAGGTATTGGGGTGGAGTACCTCATAATATGAAGTCAAAGCCACCCTTGCCCTAAACTATTTAAATGCTTACAAAAAAAAGAACAAATATCAAGTTCTCATAATCTATTTGACTTCATGCAGTAATACTCAAGATGCAAATTAAAAATAAGGTAGTCTGTGGAAGAACAATGATTCAGGGAAAAATCAAAATACGGATGACTTTTATAAGCAAGAGTTTTATTTTCTTCCCAGAGTACAGCTCCAAAAATAAAACTTTTTGTTTTGTTTTGTTTTTTCTTTGAGACAGGGTCTCGCTTTGTAGTTCAGGCTAGCTCTGAGCTCACCATGTAGCCCAGGCAAGCCTGGAACTCAGCAATCCTCCTGTCTCTGCTTCCGGAGTGCTGGGATTACAGGCGTGAGCCACCATGCCCGGCATTGTGGTATGTGGTATTGATTGCTGGTGGGTGTGAGTCTCCACGCCCAGCACTGTATGTGGTTACCGGGGATCAAACTCAGGACCTTGTGCTTGCGAGGCAGGCACTGGAACCACTGAGGTAACCCTCCGGCTCGTGTTTTGTTTTGTTTTAAACTCAGTCGGAAAGCCAGGTTTGTTTGTACACATCTCTAATCCCAGTACTTGGGAGGATGAGGGAGAAGGATCACTAAGGATTGCAGGCCAGCTGGGGTTACACAGAGAGTTCAAAACCAGCCTGAACTACACAGCAAGATCCTGTCTCAAAAAATAAAAAACAAAACAACAATAGTAATCAGTCAGTATGCAGAACATCCTCAACCAAGTAAATATAATTCACCCAATGACAACCAAATATACAGTCTTTCAAGTACATAAGAACATACAGGAAAATGCAAACCTTAACAAAATTAAAGGAACTAAAATAATACAAAGTATATTCTCTGAACAAAAATAAAAGTAAACTAGAAATGAATAACAGAGAGGAAAAGAAAGTCTTTAAGAACTTGGATAGTAATACATTTTAAAATTAATTCATAGGTGAAAGAGAAAATCTCAAAAGAAATAAGGAAACATTTTGATCTGAATTAAAATGGAAATACACAGGCCGGAGGGTTAGCTCAGTGGTTCCAGCGCCTGCCTCGCAAGCGTAAGGACCTGAGTTCGATCCCGGTTACCACATATAATGCTGGGCGTGGTGGCTCACGCCTGTAATCCCAGCACTCAGGAGGCAGAGACAGGAGGATTGCTAAATTCGTGGCGGCTTGCCTGGGCTCCATAGTAAGCTCAGGGCCAGCCTGAACTACAAAGTGAGACCCTGTCTCCAAAAAGCAAAAAAAAAAAAAAAAAATGGAAATACACATAACAAAATTTATGAGAGCAAGTAAAGCAATGCTCACAGGGAAATTTGTAACACTAAATGTCTTTGTCAGAAAAGAAATAATTTATTATTTAAGCATCCACCTTAAGAAACCAGGAAGAAGCTAATCATAAAAAACAGAAGAATAAAAAAGCTTAGAGCAGAGATCAAGTAAAATGAAGAGAGAAAAACAAGGAAGTCCATAAACAAAACAAAGAGCTGGTTCTTAGATCAATAAATTGATAAACCTCTAGCAGCACTGACAAAAACTAAGAGGGAAGAAGAAATTATCCATATCAAGAGAAGGAAAAAGGGTGTATGTATCCCTGTAGGCCTCACAGACATCAAAATGATGATAAGTGAACGCTGCAAGCAGCCTTCTACCCAGAAATTCAAAACCTTGTAAGAAGCAAACCAGTTCTTCAAAAAGCGTGAGCACTGGGCTGAGGACGCAGGTCAGTGGTGGAGAGGGTGCCTAGGATGAAGGAGCCCTGGGTCTCAGACCTGCAGTACAGGTGGGGGGTGAACTCCCAACTCACTAGTAACAACACAAAGAACTCGAAGACCGATGCTCAAAAACCAGACAAAGGACGCTGCACTTTACTAAAGGGGCTACCTGCAGGCAATTAGCCATGTCAGAAGATGCTGGTGCCAACAGCCCTCGCTGCTTTGGAATTACAAACAGTGAGGCACTGAATCAAATGGCTATGATTAAAAACGCCAGTAATCGCGAGCGCAGTAGGCTCAGGATGTAGCTCAGTGGTACCACGCCTGCCTGGTAAGTTCAAGGTCCTGAGTTCAATTCCCAGTAACAGGAAAAAAAAAAAATTGAGGAGGGCACTGTCAAGCAGATCTCAGGCTGAGTACAAAAAAATTCAGGGGGCAGGGATTAAGCTCAGAGGTTCCGGCGTCTGTATTGCAAGCACAAGGTCCCAAGTTCAATCCCCAGTAACCACATACCACAATGTCAGCCGTGGTGACCCACACATAACCCCAGCATTTGGGAGGCAGAGGCAGAAGGATTGCTGTGAGTTTGAGGTTTGCATGGGCTCCGTTGTGAGCTCAGGGCAAGCCTGCACTACAAAGCGAAACCCTGTCAAGAAAGAAAGAAAAGAAAGGAAAGAAAGAGAGAGAGAGAGAGAGAGGAAGGAAGGAAGGAGGGAGGGAGGGAGGGAGGGAGGGA
>PVIC010051596.1:0-12437 GCA_004025085.1 Thryonomys swinderianus
CTTGCAGTGTTCGTGCATGCAGCTAGGATAAGATGATCTAGACACTGGAGTTCTAGTTTCACGGCTACTGAATGTTCCTTTCAGTATCGGATGCACAATCTATGGCTGTCAGGTGGCCATTAAATTACTTAATAGTTCTCTACACGTGCCCAGAATGTCAATATTTGCTCGTACTGGCTATTACTCATTGGTAAAAATTTTACCAGTGTTATTTACTTACATTATCATCACAATACTTATTTATCACAATATTTACTCATCCAGCCTGATGGGTCAGCATGGGAGTAAGTAAAAGAGGTGGTTGTAGGCAGAAGAAATACTTCCCTCTGAGCTGAGGTGTGAAACACACGTACTACAGAGCCTCTTCTTTCATGGAAAGAAATTAAATTCCTTTGCCAAGTGCTCAAGACAAATGGCTATCTTAGTCACAGAACTTTAATACAACTGCACCAGAATGGGATTGGCTAACATTTATTGAGCACTTATTATGTACCAGGCACTGTGCTGAGCACTTTATCCTCATTCTCAGAAGAAACCTATAAACTAGTTATCGTTACATTATTGATGATTGAGAGAAGCTTCAGATAACTTTAACTGCCTACGTGTCACAACTGAGAAACGGAGGACCAAAAGTCAGACCAGGTGAGCCGACCCGGGAGCCTGCACCAGCACTGGGCGCTCCGCCCCGGCAGTCTGCGCACAGGACCTGGCTGCCCATGGCATGGGGCTGCGCGGGCCCGTCTGAAGGCTGGAGCACGGCACGTCAGCTGGCGAGCACCCCCCGGCGGTCAGAGCAGAGGCACTGAAGTCAGTCACTACAAGTGGAAGTGAAGTGCCTGCTGTTCGTACATCGGCACAACAGTAAGTGAAGTGCGTGACACTGTTTGGTTAGTAGAAATCACTAAAAGCGCCAGGAGGTAACTGAAGATTGAGTGAGCAAAGTCCACAAGTTCCAATTTAGGTTCAAATGTGGGCAGTAGCTCTGTGTTGCTTTCATCTCTAATTACTTTTTATGAATACTCGTAAAAGAAAGGATTAAAAAGTAAAGGTCCAAAAATGAAAACAAAACAAAACCAAAAAACCTTTCCTGTATCTTATTGCTATGGGAAGCTACTGTTGGAAAACCAGCTTAGGTGAAGGAATGGGGTCATGAGGAATCTTTAAACATTCCCTTGCCAGGCGTGGTGGCTCACGCCTGTCATCCCAGCACTCGGGAGGCAGAGGCAGGAGGATTGCTGAGTTCGAGGCTTGCCTGGGCTACATAGTGAGCACAGGAACAGCACTGAACTACAAAGCGAGACCCTGTCTCAAAAACAAACACCCCCCCCAAAAAAACAAAAAAAGTAAAAGTTCCCTTTACAACTCTTGCTTAGCTAAGTCAAACAAACCAGGTACAGTGGGCTCTCAGCTTGTAACTGGCCTGAGATGAACAACTCGGGTTAACTAGGTTGATGGAAGATTCATCTGCTCCTTGCAGCTGTGCTGACTTACAACCAGCCCCTGGCAACTGAGCGAGTTTGCAGGTTAAGGGTCCACTGTATTGTTTAGTTTCCTTGTTTGGTGGGGATATTGTGGTAGAGGTATTCTTAATTTAAGATCTGCTAGAATAAACTAATGAGCAAACTTGTGTACCCCAAATTACTAACCTGTATCTTTTTCTTTCTTTTTTGTTTTTTTTTTTTTGAGACAGGGTCTCGCTTTGTAGTTCAGGCTGGCCCTGAGCTCACTATGGAGCCCAGGCAAGCCTCAAACTCAGCAATCCTCCTGTCTCTGCCTCCCGAGTGCTGGGATGACAGGCGTGAGCCACCACGCCCGGCACTGTGGTATGTGCTATTGATGGCTGGTGGACGTGAGTCTCCATGCCCAGCATTGTATGTGGTTACTGGGATCGAACTCAGGACCTTGCGCTTGCAAGGCAGGCACCGGAACCACTGAGCTAACCCTCCGGCCCTTGTATCTTTTTCTTGACACCAATCTGTTCCTCACATGTAGGCTTAACCTTTTCAGTATTAGGTTACTATTTCAGCAAGAGCCAGAAAAAGAACTTTCTAATAGTCAGAAAGTTATTCTGTTGTATATTATTTACTGTATGGAGCAGTGGTCAATAAATAATTTTATATTACTTAAAAAAAATGGACCGTAACAGTCATCTAAGACAACTCCCATCCCCTGGAGAACATCTCCCTCCGGCGGCCCCATCAGCAACACTCAGCCCCCCGCTCCCTTCCCTGCAGCGAGCCATCCTGCCACGAGTTCAGCTAACCGAGTAATGCTCTTCCTTTTACTCTGACCCTCATTCTGACCTTTAAAGATAGAGTCCACACGATTTTCCCTTCTTCTTGAGCCTCTGTTGACGTCTAGAAGCAGCAGGTCTTCTTTCCGACATTCTTGCCCGCAGGCTAACCTTCCAAGTCCCTGTCCTGATGCAGTGGAGGGTGCTGGGTCCCCGCGGGGCTGCACGTCTGAGACTCTGGCTCGAGTCTGGCCAGGCCCAAGGGCCACGCCCATCCTCAGTGAGGACACTGACAGTTTCCACACCATGACCGCACAGTCCCCCGCTGCGGATTAATTCTCAGCTCAGAGCTAATGAAACCCTCCACATCATCTGTCCTAGTGATCTGTCCTGGTTGAACAAGGATAACACCCAATCCGTGTAAATGACTAGAAATACACGTTTGTGAAAAGACTTATTTTGCTAGCTATGATCCCATTAGGACCAGTCTGATGCAGGTGGAAAGCCAATTCTCATCTCCTTTATGAAAATTATTCTACATAATTTTTGGGATCATTTGGCACATGCAATTCAAAAAATAATGTGTTACTTACTCATTAGCATTCAAGCTAGCTGTGGCTCTGATGATCATGTAGCACAGTGTGAGAGCACTGAGGAGGCCAAAACTGGCAATAATAAACCATTCTTCTGTTGACAAAGGAAAGGGAGGAGATCACTCTGGGGAGAAGGGTTAAGTCAAATCGACGTCAACATTTCCCTCAATGCAACGAAGCGGGACGTCATGGAGATGGAAGCCAAGACGGCTCAAGGAGGTGAAGCAGGAGGAGGGCTGCCAGAGCTGCTGACTGGAGGAGGTTAGTGGCGGGGCTGGTAGAAGCCGAGGGAAGGAAAGCGCGGCCCCCGCCGCTCCCAGCCTAGGTCCTGGGCTGCGGGAGAGCCGCCCGAGCGCGCCCAGAGGAGGTGTGTGCGGCAGCTGCACGGGGACGCCGGCGTCTTCACTTCCCGGACGGAAGTGAGCGGACAGCGTAACGACAGCCACCTTCCCAGCTTCGCGTCGCCGCTCCTGCGGGCCGCCTCACCGGCTCCCAGGTAAGGGCTCACGGACACGGAGGGTCGCTCTCCCAGCTCTCGAGGGCACGCCGAGCCGTCCGTGGGCGGCCTTCCGCGGTTCGCGTCTCCGTTCTTCTCTTAGAGGCGCTCGAGGGTACTTACATCAAAGGGCGCCTCACCGGTGTCCGAAGAACACGGGAAACACCCTTCGCGAGCCGCTGCTGCCGAGAGCGGGCCGGCCCGGCCTCTCCGAGAGGTGGGAGGGCAGCGCGGGCCGCGGGCCGGCCCCTCAGAGCTGGCAGTCTCTGGACACAGAACTCACAGACTCTTTACCCAATGTCTCTGTCTCCACGCGGGAATTCAGTTATGGTTTTCCCTTTTCAGTCACGACAACAAAGTCAATAAACAGTACTTATCAAGTACTTTGAAAATAACCCAAGAACCAATCTGACTTGCTAGAAAGTCTTGACTATGAACTCTTTCTTTTTTTTTTTTTTGAGACAGAGTCTCACTTTGTAGGTCAGGCTGGTCCTGAGCTCACTGTGTAGTCCAGGCAAGCCTTGAACTCAGCAATCCTCCTGTCTCTGCCTCCCGAGTGCTGGGATTACAGGCATGCGCCACCACGCCCGGCTATGAACTATTTCTTACAGTACACACTAGGGCTGGTTTAACAAGTTAATATTAATTAAAATTCCTCCTCTATCTTTAACAAGGCAGAGAAGAAATAGTTACACTTGGAACACCAAATGCTTAGATGTAAATTGTACGTGGTTTCTTTTGGGGGGCGGTACTGAGGACTGAACCCAGGGGGCGCTCCAACACTGAGTTATATCCCCCTTACATTTTATTTTTTAGCCCTTCTGGCTAGGGTGTCCAGGTTCGTCTTGACCTTGCGATTTTCCTGCCTCAGGCTCCCGAGTGGCTAGGACTACAGGCATGCCCTACTGACTGTGGCACACGGGGATCTCCTCGCCTGTGTTGCCTGAATCCTAAAGTTGTAAGAACACTGTGTGATTAATTTTCTAGAAAATGTTCACTATACTTTAATTAGATTTTAAAGGTTAAGAACCTTTAAAGCTCCTCTACAACTCGGGATTCCAGGATGTTGAATCTGTTCTACGAGAGCACCTCTACTTTAATTAGTTTATATTATCAAAATGCTTAGAAAACTCTTTAGTGCAGCCACTGCCTCGTTAAAGTGAAGCTTTTTATTTAAGTCAAATTGAATGTTCAAGAATCCATACAAAATTCACCATTTTTTTTTTTTTTTTTTTTTTTGAGACAGGGTCTCGCTTTGTAGTTCAGGCTGGCCCTGAGCTCACTATGGAGCCCAGGCAAGCTTCGAACTCAGCAATCCTCCTGTCTCTGCCTTCTGAGTGCTGGGATTACAGGCGTGAGCCAAAAATTTACCATTTTAACAAGTATATATTTCATGTTAAGAATGTTTATCGGGAGGCTGCCTGATAAGCACAAAGTCCTGAATTTGAACCCTGGTACTGGAAAAAAAAGTGTATTGGCATTTAAAAACAATCAAGAAGTGAAGGAATGGGGGCCGGAGATTTAGCTCAGTGGTTCTGGTGCCTGCCTCACAAGCGCAAGGTCCTGGGTTCGATCCCTGGTAACCACATACAATGCTGGGTGTGGTGACTCACACCCACCAGCAATCAATACCACATACCAGAGCGACCGGTGTGGTGGCTCACGCCTGTCATCCCAGCACTCGGGAGGCAGAGGCAGGAGGATTGCTGAGTTCGAGGCTTGCCTGGGCTCCATAGTGAGCTCAGGGCCAGCCTGAACTACAAAGCAAGACCCTGCCTCAAAAAAAAAGAAGAAGTAAAGGAATGGTTATCAACAGCAAGGAGACTAACACATCGTTCTCTTTTTTCCTTTTAGAGATTTTTTAAAAAAGTGCTCGGGACCGAGTCCAGGGCCTGATATTTATTATGCACACACACTACAACTGAGCTATACCCCAGCCCTTCTCAGGTTCTTTTACATATGACAAGCAGACTAACACTTTAGAATTCAATTATATCTATATTTCTGAATTCTGAATATACACATATGTGCACTGGTCATTTCACTTATAAAAACAAGTATTCAAGCTCAGTAGGACCACGGCTGCCTTGCAAAAGCAAGGTCCTGAGTCTGATTCCTGGCACTGCAAAACAAAACAAAACAACTCATATTCAACGAGAATGAAACACCATCACAATGATACTCGACACACCAGGCCTGCTCATAGCAGTCCACACAGCTGGGGCTCAGTCTCCTGTCCTCCACTGCCCACTTAGCACAGCGCCTTGCACACAGTGGGTGCTGGCTGAATGCATCACAGTTGCTATGGAGTTACAGGGGCTTGGAGGGGAAGGAATAGCTTGGGTCTAGTTAAAAACCTATGAATTTTATTTATGGTATCATGTATAAATTCTGCTAAAGGTGACTAACTTGGTACATGAAGTAATTTCTTTATCATCAAAAATGTAAGATTTTTCAAAGAACATTTCTACATACAATGAAGTCTGTACTTATTAATGTATTAGTAGGTGCTCAATAAATGTATGATCAATTTAGGATCAATTTTTTTTTTTTTTTTGAGACAGGGTCTCGCTTTGTAGTTCAGGCTGGCCCTGAGCTCACTATGTAGCCCAGGCAAGCCTCGAACTCAGCAATCCTCCTGCCTCTGCCTCCTGAGTGCTGGGACGACAGGCGTGAGCCACCACGCCTGGCTATTAGGATCAATTTTTAAAAATCTAGATTATAAAATCTAAATGCCAAAGTAAAAAAACTGAGAAATGCTGTTGAAACAAATCACTGCAAATAGTAAGAAATAAGCCAAGCTAGTGAAGAATAGTTTTACTTATAACTAAATGGAGGCTCTTGGACTTCAGACAATAGATAACACATGGGAAATATTTTCTAAGGATAATCTGTGGTTGGTTCAAAACACGTATTTCAATTGAGCACACCCCGAGTCTTAATATGTAAGAAGAAAACTATTTTGTGAAGCTATTATTATTCCCAGTTTTACTGACTCCCAGCAGAAAGCGGGGTCCCACCAGCGCAGGGCCCGAAGCTCTGGGCAAGCAGCAGCTCACGCAGGAAGAGTAGCACCCGGCAGCGCGAGGCGAGAGGCTGTTAGGTGGAGACTGCGCGCACAGGATGGAGCGGAAACGCGAGCTGACACGACCCGGTGAGTGCCTGTGATGCCCACACACGCTGCCGGCTACACACACCTCGGCCCACGCACACCGACCGTGGGCACTGCCCTCGGTACACCTGCGACTCTTCTGCTTGTGCACAGCAGCTCCACAGTCAACATACTCATAATGTTGTTTGCTGGAGGCACATCGCACTTTGGCTTTTCTCTCACCTCGTGGGCAATCACACCAGAGAGCTACGGACCAAGAGACCAAACTGCCTCAAAAGTACGAAGCCAGGTGGCCGGGACAGGCCAGCTCAGCTGCCCCTGCAGCCTGGGAGAGGGCGGCCCCAGGGCTCAGGTCCACAGGGGCCAGGACTGCACTGCCTGCAGCAGAACATGCTGCGTCTCCCTCACAAGGCCCGTCGCGGCACGGTGATTTCCGAACGAGGTGTTCTGAACAGTTAATGAGACGAACCTCTGAATGCTATTCACGGAGGACAGTTACCCCTAGTCATGCTGCCCCGACACACCAGCTCCCGGCGACAGAGAGCGCTCTGGGTTCCGAACACCCGTCCTGAAGGCGGGCACACTCCTCGCTGGGTGTCAGAGCTCCAGGCCCAGCGGCCTTCCCGCCTCTCGCCGCGCGCCGCACGCCCAGCAGGATCTGAGATGCTGCCGGAGGCCCGGACCACTTACTTGTCACTGCAATGTTGATCTCTCCCGCTCTGGGGGTGAGCTCCCCGTCCTGAGGAAGAGGTGAGACCCCAGGAGTTCGCAGGGGCTCAAGGCCCAGGGCGTTATCGCCGGCGAGGTCTCCCAGGGCTGATCTTCGGCTAACTGCTTGGGTTCTGGTGAGCCTTTCCATATCAAACGCTACATTGTCAGTACATGGCAGACTTGGCTGCAAAATAGTTCCAGATTAAGAATAACTGTCAGAATAAAAGGCTCTTTCATAAACGTGTGAATGTCTAACACTTCACGGCAAAGACTGCACAGTGTTCCTCGCATGGCTCCTTCCCATCTCTCTGCCCATCTATTTTTTTCTTCTTTAACCTAAGAGGTTTTATCTCAAAAGGAAGAACTGATCTCCGAAAAATGGTGCAAAGGGAAACCACAATTCACCACAGAACTAAGAAACCTGCCCACTGCATCTCTGTAAAGAAAGGACACCCTTCTGTGGACATGGCTCATAGGCAGGTTTGTCAGGGTTACAAGGCCGAGAGACACTCAGCCTAAGAGACAAACTGTATTCCTTTGGCCAGTGTTAAGTGTTAAAGCTGAAAGACAGGAGGTAAGATAAAAATCCCGCGTTCAGCCTAACTTCTCTGAAATGTTGTATTTATCTGGTACTCAGATTCTAAATATCTTCTGTATTTAGACTCAAGTAAAACATATAGCCAGAAAAGACTTTAAACTAAGAAAATGATCTCTTGGGCCAGAGGGTTAGCTCAGTGGTTCTGAGGCCTGCCTCGCAAGCACAAGGTCCTGAGTTCGGTCCCCGGTAACCACATACAATGCTGGGCGTGGAGACTCACGCCCACCAGCCATCAATACCACATACCACAGTGCCGGGCATGGTGGCTCATGCCTGTCATCCCAGCACTCGGGAGGCAGAGACAGGAGGATTGCTGAGTTCAAGGCTTGCCTGGACTACATAGTGAGCTCAGAGCCAGCCTGAACTACAAAGTGAAACCCTGTCTCAAAAAAAAAAGAAAAAAGATCTCTTTCAAAACCTAAGTACTTCATCTTGAAGGAGAGGTATATAACTGCTGGGGGCCAATTAAAAAGTACATGTAAGAGTCTTCCCATCTAACTTTATGAATATTTGGTTACCTTAGCAACCTCTAGCTCTTTCCACTTGTAGCTGACAGCATATCAAAAACCCGTTTGGGAAAGGTGGCTGAGAAAAGTTTATACAGAAAGAAGTCACAATCAAGCAAACCTAGAAATGAAAGATTCTTGGACAGAAGAATTCTATTTTAGATCACCCAAAAGTTCTATTTTTAAAAATTACAGCATAAAAGTGATCCTTATAAAGACATCAGTTGAGAGGCTTATTATATGTGTCATATTTAAAAAACATGATAGCTTGTAATGTATTTTAGAAAGATTTCCATTTAAAATGGAAAAAATATTGGTACCTAAAAGAATACACAGGAGGTAGTGAGTAAGGATGTTAACATTTTTTTTCCAAATTTTTTGAGACAGGGTCTCGCTTCATAGTTCAGGCTGGCCCTGAGCTCACTATGTAGCCCAGACTAGCCTCAAACTCAGCAATCCTCCTGCCTCTGCCTCCCGAGTGCTGGGGTGACAGGCGTGAGCCACCACGCCCGGTGGGATGACATAATTTTATATTACGTCAAATGCAGGAGAAACAGTACTGGACCAAAGTCTATTTACTTGTGTGGGGGAGGGGCTGGGGTGGACCCAGAGAGCCCACGGGCCACACCGACCTCCCACTACTGGGTTGTCACGCTGCCAGTGCCTCACTTCAGAGCCCAGAGCGTGAGCATCCGTGTTCTCGTCCCTGGATCTGTGCTTTCCATCCGCCACCCAACAGATACACACTTTGGACCCTCTGTTCTAGAGTTTCTAGACTTCGAACTAATCTGGAAAGTTCTATAGTCAAGAGAGTTTGTGTATTTCCATGTCACACCAATTGTGTCTTACTGTATTACACTTATGTTATGCTGTATTATACTTAGACATAATAGTACACAAAAGTAGCAATTAAAATAGGAAACATACCACGATTCCCAGGGCCTTCAAAATATTAAGTTTGCACATAGGACAGGTGCAATGTTCACTGAGCCAGGGGTCCACACAAGATTTGTGGAAAACGTGCCTGTAAAAGTAATGGAGAATTATGTCATCAATTATTTGCTGAAAACCTATTAGGTCAAAACGCAGAAAAACAAAAAACAAAAAAACCCTGGGACTTTCGTCAGTTTGTTTTTTTCTCATTTTGGGATTTGTAAGTGGCAAGAGACAAATGGGAGGACTAAAGTACAATCTGCAGAAAACCTCGCACCCAGTCTCACATACTGACAGCGCTGCGCTGAGGACTGGTACGTGGGCCGCGGCGGTCGGGATCCTGGTTTCGCGCTGCTGGGGGTGGGGCTCAGGGCCTTGAGCACGCGGGCGAGTTCTCTAGGACGTCTCATCTAACGTCCTGCCTTTTACAAGACAAGGAGCGTCTCACTATGGTACTCAGACTGGACTTTTTTAACAATCAAAATTCTAATTTTAGTATATGTGCTGCCGAAGCGAGCACACCAATCAAAATTCTAAAAGACGAGAAAATGTAGAAAATTTATTAAGAATAAAGGCGATCCTAACTTGTAAGTCAGTTAAGTTTCCTGTAAGTTAATGTGAAAAATGGAATTCACAAACATACTAAGTCACAGTTAAGTAACAAAAATTCTCTATATAGGTTTCACAGAACCGAACCTACATTTAATGTCTGTAAAAGGCAGTTGTACGAGGCAGTTGGAATTGTGGAAAGGGGTCACCTGGAAGTTCTAAGACCCAAGTAACGCTCAGTAAGTTTCACTGAAATGTTTGAGGGGCAGGGGCGGCTGACGGTGCCTCAAACTCTGGAAAACAGAAAGTCACGCGCTTGTGGTGGGAAGCCAGTCAAGGAAAAGCCTGCATGCTCAGGAAAGGAGCTGGTGCTCTTTGGAAAGGGTCTCCAGGAATCACGCTGAGCTCAAGCACCCCGCACAAGGGCTCCGAGGGCCGCCCCCAAACCCAGCAGGAGCCGAGTCTGGGCTCACTGGGATGGTGTGGATGCCCACAGACAGCAGGAGTGATGGAAAATACTACAGCCAGGAAAAAGGACTCTCAAGAAAGGTAGCAACTTGGACTGTGGTATGCCTTTCCAACCCTGACTATAATTTAACATGTAATATTTTGATTGCTGGTTGAAAAATGCAGTTCTGATTTAAAAAAAAATAAGTTGAGTGTCATATAGGTACAAATTTCCAATACTGAGTGTGATCATGATATGTATATACAATGTACCAACAAAGATAAATTTAAAAAAGTAAGTTGAGAAAACTCACCCATTTCTTTGGGAATAAGAATAAAGATCCAATCGCTTCTTGGCCTTTGGCTAAGATCAAGTGTAGTATATGTTCACATCACACTAAAGATCTGCCTGGCAGTCTGAGTTTATCAACCTCACCCAAAATGTGCAGATAATGAATTTATGCAGAACCTCATGGCTCCCGAGGCTCCTGTGCAGGGAAGGAGGGCGGCTCTTACGCCAGCCAGAGGCCAGCCGCACTCGTCCGGAGTACACAGGTGTCCCGTCCGCTGCCTGCTGCTCGAACCTGCACACGAGAGTGCTCCACAGTGGGCCAAGGCGTCACTGCTGCAGGGACCCCCGGCTTGCCCTTCGGCAGCAAGCAGCCATGGCGAGGCTGGCTGGCACCCAACAGACGTGAACAGCCTTCCCAACCTGTGCTGGGGACACAGGCCTCTCCGGGTCTGACGAACCACAGGACCTTTAAGAGGCCTGTCCTCCTGATGTGGGGCTTGCGTGCTGGTGTGTGCAGGGTGGCGTAGAGACCTCTGAGGTTTGCCAGGGCCAGCGAGGAGGTCCTCTGGGTCAGGTCTGCCTGTGCAGGCAGGGCGGACAGGGGAGCTGGCTGAGAGACGGGGGAAGAGGAGTCACTCTGTGTGCAGTGCGAGAGCAGAAGGTGGAAGTCCTGCCGTAAGCAGGTTAAGGATGGTGCTGGCCAGTGTGTTTGCTTTTCCACTACTGGTTTTTCTGAAAAGAACAAAGCTGTAAAAAGCCCACAATTTCTTTATCCAGTCTTTGTGTGGTTTCCAACATTTAGCTGTCACAAACTGAGCTGTTATGAACATGGGTGCACATATATCTCTATGATATGAGGTATTATTCTGCCATAAAGAACAAGTTTGAGTCATTTATACTCAAAAGGACACACCTTGAGGACACACTAATAAGTGAAAGAAATAGGTCACAGATGTGTAAATACCGTGTCTTTTCTCTGGTATGAGAACCTGTAGATGTAAATGAGTTCTAGAATGTATGATAGATTTTGTAAAACAGGAACTATTCAAAGGGAAAGTGGCAGGGGAAGGAATATGATTTAAAAAGAAAAAGAAAGCACATGTAGGGGTGGAGATTTAGCTCAGTGATTCCAGTGCCTGTCTCGCAAGTGCAAGGTCCTGAGTTTGATCCCCGGTAACCACATACAATGCTGGGTGTGGGGACTCACACCCACCAGCCATCAATACTACATACCACAGTGCTGGGCATGTTGACTCACACCTGTCATCCCAGCACTTGGGAGGCAGAGGCAGGAGGATTGCTGAGTTCCAGGCTTGCCTGGGCTACACAGTGAGCTCAGGGCCAGCCTGAACTCCAAAGCGAGATGCTGTCTCAAAAACAAAACAAAACAAAAAAAAAAACCACATGTATATTGGGGGTGGGGGTTGTAAGATGGGTAGGGAGGATATGGTAAAAATGACAATTAATTCATGCAATATACTGGTATAAATTCCCCAAAGTTGAGTGTGATTGTGAGCTGTCTGTAAAATGTACCAATAAAGAATTCAATTTAAAAAAACTGCATTAATCCTCATGCTCAATTTCTAATGCCATTTGAATTGAACGTTCTCTGTCTGTCCTTGAACCTCCAGTTCTAGGTGGACTCTTTCTGTTGGTGTTCTTAAATAACTGCTTCGGTTTACATCTGCTGCTGCAGAAGAACAAGTGACCAGCTCCCTGTTTCACTAGCCAATCACAATGTCCTTTAGGCTGTCAGGTACTGCAATGAAAGACAACAGACAGCAACTGGTTCTTTTTTTTTCTTTGGAGACAGGGTCTCGCTTTGTAGTTCAGGCTCTGAACTCACTGTAGCCCAGGCAAGCCTGGAATTCAGCAATCCTCCTGCCTCTGCCTCCCGAGTGCTGGGATGACAGGCGTGAGCCACCACGCCCGGCACTGTGGTATGTGGTATTGATTGTTGGTGCGCC
>PVIC010051597.1:0-12429 GCA_004025085.1 Thryonomys swinderianus
AGATAAGAATATTTTGTAAAAAAATCCAGATTAAGAGATTTATGAATAATACTAAACCAGCATTCTATAAAATATTTGTGAATATCCTAGACAGTATTGACAAATCCAATGAAGCTAAAAACAAAGCTGAAACGAAAACACCAAGCAAGCACAGTGACTAAATAGCAAGAAAAACTGACAGGAAAAGAAAAGCACAAATATCACCAACAGAGAAAGAATGCAGGAATAATAAATAATCAACTAATCTCAATAATATCTCTCAGTGCTAATGGCTTCGACTTTACAGTTAATAGATATGGATTGGAAGAGTAAACAAAAAACAGAACCTAATATTCTGTTGCATTCAAGAAACACAACTAATCCAAAAAGATGTTCATAAACTGAAAAATCAAAACATATAAATAGTATTTCATGTATCATGGTCCTTAAAAAAAAGCAGGGGTAGCAATTTTCTTTTCTATTTTTTAAAGATAGGGTCTCGCTTTGTAGTTCAGGCTGGTCTTGAGCTCACTATGTAGCCCAGGTAAACCTTGAACTGAGCAGTCCTCCTGCCTCTGCCTCTTGAATGCTGGGATTACTGGCATGAACACTGTGGGGTGTGGTACTGATGGCTGGTGGGTGTAAGTCACCACGCCCAATATTATATCATTGTATGTGTTTACCTGGATCCAACCAGGGATCTTGCACTTGCTAGGCAAGCAGTGGACCCACTGAGCTAAATCTCTGGCCCAGGGGTAGCAATTTTTATCTCAGACATGTTTAACTTCAAGATAAAAGAGATTAAAAAAGACAATGGTCACTACAATCCAAGGAGAAGAGATAATGAAACACATAGTACTTTTTCCAAGATAAATCACACACTAAATCATATATTAGTCCAAGTGATGCTTCAATAAATAGAAAAAAAATAAGAATTACCTCAGGCACTCAGACCACTGGGCAATAAAATAGAAATCAATGACAGAAGAACTCACAGAGAATGTCAAGTCACCTACAAAATTAATAACACATTTCTAAATAACCAGTGGGTTGAAGAAATTTAAAATTTCTAGAAATTAATGATAACGTATTGTACAACTCTCCAGAACCACTATGACATGATGAAATCATTCCTTAGAGGGAAGTCACTGTAAGCAGTGCTCACATTAGGAAAACAGAGCAAGCTCAAACAAATAACTTTCTGAGGAACATTAAGAGGTCTGAGAAACAACAATCCAGGCTCAAACTCAAATTAAGGAGGGAAACTATAAAGATCAGAGCAGAAATCTAAGAAACTCACACAAAAATCCATGGAATCAGTGAATTAAAGAGCTTGTTCTTTGAAAGAATAATCAAAATAGGTAAGATCTTTTTCCAAAATTACCAAAAGAAACAAAAAACTCAGATCTATACACTTAGAAACAAAAAAGGTTAAATCACAACAAATACTGTCAAAATGGCAAAGACAGTAACTACCACTAGTTGTATTCCAACAAACTGGAAACTTTTGAAGAAATGGACAGATTCCTGACTTGCACAAATTATCAAAGCTAGCGATGAACACACATACGTCTTCAAGAACTTAATGATGAGCAATGAAATTGAGACACTAATAAAGAATCTATCAATTAAAAAAAGCTCAGGACTTGATGGATTCACTGCTGAATTCTACAGAATATTTAAGGATACTGTATCACCTATATTTCTCAAACTCTTCAAAGAAATTGAGACAGAGTCCTTCCAAATCCACTTATGGAAGCCAGAATTACCCTGATTCCCAAACCAAATAAAGCACAAATTATAAAACTAATAATTTAGTTTGGGCCAGAGATTTAGCTCAGTGGTTCCAGTGCCTGTCTAGCAAGCTCAAAGTCCCTGGTTCAATCCCAGTAACCACATACACTACTGAGCGTGGTAATTCATGCCAACCAGCAATCAGTACCACATACCACAAATGCCGGACTGGTGGCTCACTCTTGTCAACCCAGCACTAGCCTGAACTACAAAGCCAGACCCTGTCTCAAAGAAAAAAAAAAAGCCACGCATAAAAACCTACAGGTCAATCATTCTTAATAAGCATGAATACAAAAATCCACAACAACACATCAGCAAGTACAATGTAGCACATCATCAAAAAGGGCATGTATCAGCCGGGCGTGGTGGCTTGCGCCTGTAATCCCAGCACTTGGGAGGCAGAGACAGGAGGATTGCTGAGTTCAAGGCTTGCCTGGGCTACATAGTGAGCTCAGAGCCAGCCTGAACTACAAAGTGAGACCCTGTCTCAAAAAAAAAAAAAAAAAAAAAAGAGCATGTATCATGACCAAGTACATTTCATCCCAGATGCAAGAAACTTTCAACCAATGAATGTGATGCATCATTTAAAGAGAAGCAACCACAAAACCACTTGATAGCATCCATAAATGCAGAAACGGATTGATAAAAATAAAATGCCTTTCATGATAAGAATTCTGAAGAAAATTTGTGTATAAGAACCATACCTAAATTTGATAAAAACTATTTATGACAAAACCAGTGGCCAACATCATGTTAAATGTAGAAAAACTAAAAGCATTCTGTATAAATCCAAGTAGGAAACAAGGATGCTTACTATGGCCACATCTATTCAAGATAATTCTCTATGTAGTAGCTTGAGATATCATGTAAGAGAAAAGAGCAAAAAGAATAGATACAGGAAAGGATGAACTAATCATCATCACAAGCCTGAACTACAAAGTGAGACCCTGTGTCAAAAAAAAAAAAAAAAAAAGAAAGAAAGAAAGAAAGCAAAAAAACAGTTTGGAACTGAAATGAATAGGTACTTTTCAGAGGAAAACATACAAATTGCTAACAAATATATGAAAGTGTGTTCAACATCTCTGACCACTCAAGAAAAGCAAATTTAATGCTAAGTCCCCATGTTCTATCTCCAAGAATGGCAATCATCAAGAAATCAAAGAATAACAAATGCTGTCATGGGTGTTGTTGAAAATGATCCTTTGTACACTGTTAGTGGGAATATAAACTAGTATAATCATTATGGAAATTCCTTGAAAAACTAAAATTAGAAATTCTGTATGACCCAGCTGTCCTTCTTTCAGGTGTCTTCCCTAAAGAGCTAAGTACATCATACTATGGTGATACATGCACATCATGAAGAAAGGAAGAGATGATTGGATATAGAAACTGGGAAATGCATCCATAATGCCTATAAAGAACAAATCGGAGATATTGATAGAAAAGTGGATGCATCTGGAAAACATGTGGAGTGAAATAAATCAAACATACAATCTTTTTACCATATCATATCACTCATTTGAGTGAGGCAAAGTGAAAAGAGCACAATGAAGGGCGCACAGAAGGAGCCAAGGGGACAAATCCGTTACCAGTTGGAAAGTGTTCGGGTACTGAGGGAGAGGAGAGAGCAGGAGTGAAAGGAGAAATAAGAAGAAGAAACATATGTTGGATAGTAACAAAATAAGCTTAGTGAATGGACAAAATGCTCATCATAAACATGAGCAAGATGGAATGTTAGCAAGAATGCAAATGGAGGAAGGAGAATCAAAGCAGGAGAGAAGGATGTGGGAGGGAAGGGGAAGGGATGAAAAAAGGAACAGGCCCTATTAAATACTTCACCCACACAGATCTCACAGACTGCCAACATGTACTATTAAAAATGTCTTTAGAAATGTTGGTAATAATTAATTAATGCATCAAGCAAATGTAATACCAATCTTGAGTTGCTAGTCGTGACAACAGATGGATGAGGTTATTGCACTTATTTGGAAGTTTATTCTAGAAAATGTCCCTTTACCTTTTGTCAGCCAATTAGTCTGGATGACAAAGCAAGGCAGGCAGAGGGCGGAGCGAGGGTGCCTCAGCTCCCGGCCCTCCTGAGGCAGTGATGCTGTGCGCCTTAAACTTGGGTGGGATTCTCGGTAGTCTTGTGTACCATACCTGGGTCTAGATGCGGTATGTGAATTTTCTTTTAGAGATTTTGATATTTAGAAGGAGACTTTATTATGTAATTAAGTGATATTGTTTTTATCTGGCCAGTTCAGGAGGGGTAACGGTTTAAAATCAGTGCTAATTTTGTAGTGTAGCTTTCAAGAAATGCTCTATAAGCATTTTAGGGTACAACTTTGTGTAAAGTAAAGATAAGCAAAGAAAGGTTCATAAAAAGGTTTTTGAATTTTAAAAAAATCCTGTCAAAGATTGAAGGTTGCAGAATGGAGTGGCTGATACCCATGATAGGGGTTTTCCAAAGTCTGCCCTGGGGACACCATCAGCCAACCTGCTGAATGCAAAAACTGCCCAGAAGGGAAATACTGGGGAATAGTGGAAATCAGTGCCCTACGTGGGGATGTAAGCTCTGTGATCTTCTTGAATGAGAGATTAATATGATAGCAGAGTGATCTGGGCGGGCGTCCACACTCATTCTCCAGAAACAATTTCAAACTGGACACACAAAGTTATTACGAGGAGAAGGTACTGGGTTTGATGAACAAACCATATGTTGTTTTATTTCCGTTTTTGAATTCTGCTGAAGTCCTAGATTCATCAACATCAAGGTCCATCCTTGGTCTTATTATGCTCCATATTTGTCTATAGGTCTTGCCTCTCTCCGTAGTATCAGTTCATTTTCTGTACTACTTATCTTCTTTATATTATGGCTCTATTTCTTCTCTCTTCTTCCACTTCTAAGGCCTGACTAAAACTACATGTTGGAACACACTATATTCTATCACTATCCTTTTCACCTGTATTTTACTTCTTTCTTTCCTTCTCTCTCTTTCTTTTCTGTTAAGTAGAACTCTATGACTATCTTATAATTTCATAGCTATAAATTTTACATCTCACTTTCAGTCATTCCCTGCAATTTTATGTCTCAGCTCCTGAGTTTGGGTTCAATAATTTTGCTTTGGTGTTTTAATGTCCATCTTCCTATAGCACCAGTATCACCTTCCTCCTTTCCTCCTGCTGGATTTCCTGAGGCAGGTTCATCTAACTATCCGGTCTTACCTCTTGCTTTTTGTGTACTCTGCCTATCATCACGATTTGCTTATCATCACTCTCCTATTTTTTTCTTCAAAAATGAGCTGTTTTTTTTCCTCACCACAAAGCCCTACACTACATTCTATAGCTCACCATCATCTTCAATCAATCTCCCACTTCTAGTCACTGATTATGCATCATAATACTCTATTAGCCTCTTATAATCATTTACCCTTCTTTTCCCCTGCTTTCAGTTTATATAATACAATTGACTCCTTAGGGATATTTTCTTTCTATTGCGCCATACTAAGAATGAACAAACATCAAATAATCTACCATTCTATAACCATTCTACACTCCCTTCCCCCATATTTAAGTGTCTTTTTCTCACATAAATTCAATCTGTCATATGTTTATTTAGCACATTTTCACATTCACAGCATTTAAGAAGCTAATTCATCCTTGGAGCATCCTTCTGGGATGCACCAAGGCTACAGAAACAGTTGACATTAAGGCTGAGAGCAAAGCTCAAGAATTTCTGATTTCCAAATCATTATTCAGACTGCAGTTTCTCTCGTTCTTTCTCTCCACAATTGAAATTACTTGTATTTTGTTTGTAAGACAGCTGCCAGAAAATGCATGAACTTCCTGATACCCCAGATTTCTCTATTAGCCTAATATTAGTACTGTATGAGCTGCTCTGGGAAAGCCAGAAGTCAAACCACAGAACAAGATTAATGCACATCATATGTTTGTTGTTCTCCTTCACCCAGGAATACAGAATTATTTACCTAAATCTTATAGCAAATCATTTCCAACAATAGAGTAAGAAGATTATATGTGTATATGTGAGTGTGTGTGTGTGTGTGTGTGAGTGAGTCTCCAAAGGAAGAGGAAAGAAGAGGAAGAAGAGCATATATTGGAGGATAGTTTGGGGTTGGTGTGTTAGACATATTATTACAAAGACACAATGAGCTAGGAGGACGACAATTATCCTCAACACTTAGCACAATCCCTTTGTTTTTCTTCCTTAAAAATATTGAAAATATACTATTTTCAGACCTATAGCTTACATGCTGTATGAGGCCATTTGGGATTTATAGTTTGGCTATTAAGAAGGGAAACGAGTTATTGAGTGCCAAATCACTGTTTTATCTGGCTGTTATTATTATGTTACTGAGCAGTAAGGAAGGGCTTTTGTATAATGAGGAAAAATTGCTAGCAATTAAATGACTTTCTTTCTTCAGTTCAAGTGCAATAGGTAATTGTTTAACCATTACATCCAAATTATGGAGGCTGTTGGTGATCATTAATAAATAAAACTGTAAGTGCAATTGCACATTGAAAATACCAGCTCGCTCAGTGCCTTTTTGATCAAATAGAAAACAGCAAACAAACTTAGAACACTGGATTCTTTTTAATTTGTATTGCCTCGTCTTGCTGTGGACATTGGTGCTCATCTACCTTCCATAGTCTCTACTGAAAGATGCAAAAATTTTACCAAAGGCATTCTGGAGCAATTATTTTAAGCTAATTTAGGTCAAACAACCATTTTATTTGATAAAATAGTATTGATTTTTCTATCAACTATAAAGTAGTGGACTTAACAAATATCTCTCATCATATACTGTCTTTCCCTGGCAGGGTTCATGTCACAATACTCATAATTACCTCTCTCCTTGAACGTAACACCTCATTAGAAAGAATCAGCCTTGAAAACCAGAAATAAGAAGTTTAGGCCTGATCAGCCTCTGCTCGCCTCACCTGCCATCACTGTTCTCTTGCTCGGTGGCTCCTCTACAAGGCAGGCCAGGCAAGGATCAGCTCGTTGGAGATGGCAGGTTTGTTCTCTAGTTTTCATGGCTGATCATTTTCCAGCTAGGTCTTATATTCAGAAAATCATAGGTATGACAAGTGCAAGGCCAACTACAATGAATATTTCCGTGCTTAAGTATCAGTTACTAGGCTATATTATGCTTGACGTGCTTGATACTCATACCCATTTTCAGATGAGCCAAGTAAATTGGAGGGATTAAATAATTCAACAAAAAATATATCTAGGAAGTGGTAGAGGTGGAAAGTAACTTCAGAGTGCTTGATATTGGCCACTGTATTATATCACTTTGCCACAAACCCTAGAATGGGATAAGACCCCTAGTTGTGTTTAATTCCTGATAAAGCTTTGTTTGATACATACGATTTAATAGTTTTCCATTTAGAACAGACAAAAATGTCCCTTTCAAATAGTTATGAATTCTTGTCTATTTTGTATTCTTCTTAGGCTCAAATCTGTACATTTGGCTGGCAATGATGATGAGAGAAAAATGCAGTTACAGGAAATTTGATTTCATTGAAACATTAACTGATTAAGCAAATGCTATTTGTAAACACATCCAGATAATAGTGATTTAAATATCTTCATAGATGGAGTATGTTCTTGAGCTCTAAGAAATACACTCCTCTCATTCTAAAAATAATAATCCAAAAACCAAAGAAAGTCAAACAAAATCAACCCATTGCAATAATAAAGTTACTATAAAAATGTACATTGAAATCCATATATTTGGAACGCAGAGCTTCCATGATCATTCTTTTCTCTCCTCCACTGCTTCTTACTTTCCTAACAATAACATTTATTCATTTCTGATTTTCCCAGGAATGCTATTTGTGTGTGTACATATGTCCTAAATACATGAGTTTGTTGCCTAGTAAGTAAAGAGTAAATAAGAAACGAAATGAAAGCAGCAATCTAGAAAAGTGAAATCATTTTTGCCTTGAGGGTATTTGGAAATAGTGAATTTATAATTTTTAGGTTTTTATGACCTTGTGAATATGGGGAAGGGAACACAAAGACTGCGGTCAAGCAAGTGGGAAGTCTATTATAAAAATCTCCATTTTATAGAAATCTGAAAATCCAAAAGGCAGTGCCAGAGTAAATTTGAACTGTAGATAAAGACATTCCTCCTTTGTGCACCTAAGGAATTCTGAAGAAAATTGCTCATCTTCAAGGTTAGTATTGGGTGGAGAGGCAAAAATAGCCTTTGAAAATTAAGTTTAAAGGGCTTGGAAGAGACTCCATGTCAGTTTTAGTGGGTTATCAGTATCAGAAGTAATAAATTTGGATCCTGTAGTTTGTTTCATCTCCTGATGATTTTGGGTAGGTGATGTGACTTTTCTGAGCAATAAAACATTACAAGACAATAGAATAAATGTTAGTTTCTTGCACAGCCTTTAAAAACTATGTCTCTCAGAAAGTTTGCTCTAGGGTAAGCTAGCCATTGTGAAGGAAGTTTAAGTACCATGAGGATGCCATTCTATGAAGAAAGTCGAATCAGTCACATGGAGAAGACATATAAGAAGAAGGTTTTGCAACTAACTCATGCATTAGATACATGAATGGGGAAGCCATCAGGTAATTCTAAGCTCAACTACCATCTAATAATTGTACCAGGGCCTCTTAGAGAGGATATCAAATGAGCTTATTGATCCCCAAATTCATGGGAGATAATAAATTGTTGTTTTAATGCAATAAATTTAGGATTGTCTGTTATACAGTTATAGATAACCAAAATAGATTTATGCTCAAAATCCTTCTCAGTGGACCCTAAGGATTGATCAAACATATACTGACTATTCATCTTTTAAATTTTATTACAGTAAAAGATACATTGGCATTGATCGCCTTCAAAATTTTCCCCCTTGCTTCAAGAGAACATATTCCATCATTTTTGCCACTTTCTCAAGCAGTTCTGGAAGTTCTCACTCTCACGTGTCCTTAGATTTGATTCAAAATTCTGCTGAGTGGACTGGAGATTTAGCTCAGTGGTTCCAGTGCCTGCCTCACAAGCACAAGGTCCTGAATTAAATCTCCGGTAACCACATACAACAAAGCCCACCAGCAACCAGTACCACATACCATAAATGCCGGGCATGGTGGCTCATGCCTGTAATCCCAGCACTCGAGAGGCAGAGGCAGGAGGACTACTGAGGTCGAGGCTTGCCTGGGCTACATAGTGAGCTCAGGGCCAGCCTGAACTACACAGCGAGACCCTGTCTCAGAAGAAAAAAAATGCTGAGTGTCATCCAGTAGAAAGCTAGACTTTTAAAAACATAACATGTGTCCTCGCTCACCCACCTTATTCATCAGATCTGGCACCATGAAACATGTGGCTTCTACCACAATGTCAAAACGACTGTGAAAGTAAGTGTTTTGAATCAGTTCAAGACACTGAAAGCTGTGACAGTGCAAATGAAGACACTCGTTAACACTGCTTCCGGAACTGCTTTGCAACAGGGCAAGAATGATGGATAAGAGGGTTCAAAGAGCACCAAGGAGGAGTGGGCTTTGAAAGGGCTTTAATGGCAATGTGTCTTTTGGTGTAATAATTATAAAAATTTAGACATTTAGCAGGGCGTGGTGGCTCACGCCTGTAATCCCAGCACTCGGGAGGCAGAGACAGGAGGATTGCTGAGTTCGAGGCTTGACTGGACTACATAGTGAGCTCAGAGCTAGCCTGAACTACAAAGAGAGACCCTACCTCAAAAAAATTTAGACATTTAGTATATTTTTATCAAATTGTAAAGTTAATGGTAATATTTTTTTAAAAAAATGAATGGTAATAGAGATGCATGCTATTGTATCATTATTACTAATAGCTTATTAGTATTTTATAAATGGTATTTTCTACGCCAGTGTTATATATTTATATATAAAATATATCACATGATTAGTGTATAAAATATGTAATATTATATAATAACATAATATTATATATATATGTATATGTATGATATAGAAGTGACATTGATTAAAACAAGCAGATCCAACACAAACTCTGTGACCAAAAATATTTTGTTAAGGAATTTGTGATTCTGATCTCTTTCCTCCTGGAATACTTACATATCGTGCAGTACAACCACACAAGCACAATATTACCCCTCCATGGATCTTGTATCCAATGGAAAAAGTAGAAAGCTGAGGTGCACAGGTACCAGCACTTTAGACAAACATGAGAAGGTGGAAGACTGTGTATATCCTGAAAAGTGGTACATATACTAAGTTGGGCTGTGCTTTGTCCTAGGAGTTCCCACTGTGGGCCTCACTCTTCATTTCCAGGCTGAATTCACAATGTGCATTCATCTCCTCACCCATCCCACTCCAACCAACTTGCAGGCCTGCAGTTTTTCATCAAGGTACCCTTTTATTTACCCATAGTTCTCAACAGATTGCTGAGAAAGAGTCATAAAACCAACAAACAGGCACCAGTCTCAGCAGTCAATGATAAACTGAGCAAGAAGTTATAAAAAAACCTGAGTTATTTCTCAATTGCAGATTTTCAAAACTGACTGGCTTCCTGATATACTTGCTTTGCCAAAAGTGATAAATAAAGCACAAATTCCATTATTCATTACTAAAAGTGAATTTATCTATCCCTCTACTACTTAGCATTTTTAACCTCCTTTAAAAAGCACTAATAGCCATGAGGAGGCATCCAACACATATGAAGGGAGAAACTCAGATTCCTACAGGTTGACTTCCTCTGTGTTGCAGTGTTAACATGATCTGTGGGATAGATGGGCCTCTCACTCCATTCATTTGTGCTTGATTTTCCCCATTTACCTAGGATACATTTCCATTTTTTGAAACCTGAACTGTCTTTATCTCAACATGACATAAATTGTTGGGCAAACGGCAAATCATCCACTCATTTTATTATGGGACCATGAGAATTCCAAAACCTGTGGTTTACAGCAATGGAGGAATAAAACATGTTAAATGTTACTCTGATTGCTAGTACATAAGCCATAAAAACAAAGTGTGGATACAGCCTCTGTATAGTTGAAAGTTTGGTGGTCAACAAAGGGAGAGAGTGTGTCAGAAAGCACAATGAATGGAGTCCAGAGAGAAGCAAACCTGGGCCAGGTAAATTGCAGAATGGTCAGTGGTTGACAGTATACTTCAGTTGCAACATATGATGAAAAGGATGTCAACATGTAACTCCATACCTTCGAAGATACCTACAGTTATGTGTAGTACTACTTCCTATGTATAATGGTGTCCTTTCACTGACAGTCAAATCATTGATGGGAAAGGCAAGTTGGAAATACAATTTTGATGTCACTCTATTTAAAAATTGAGTCATACCCAAATATTTGCATTTTAATATTTTTATGAGATCCCTTGTAATGTCCTTAATAACTTGTAATAGATGTACAGACCAGTTAATGGGGTTTCCGGTTCTGTTGTTTCTTACTTGACAAATTGTGCCTGTTAATTTGTATGGCTAGAATCTGAGTAAGAATTTTCTCTCTCTCTCTTTTAGATAGGGTTTCACTTTTCACTTTGTAGTTCAGGCTGGTTCTGAGCTCACTATATAGCCCAGACAAGCCTCAAACTCAGCAATCTTCCTGTCTCTGCCTCCTGAGTGCTGGGTTTACAGCCATAAGCCACCACGCCTGGCACTGTGGTATGTGGTACCAGGGTTGAAACTTAGGACCTTGCGCTTGTCAGACAGGCACCAGAACCACTGAGCTAAATACCCAGCCCCAATAACAAATATTTCCGAAGAGAGAATGGTGAATATCTGATACATTGTTCTTAGATTAAGCTGCTGAAGAAGAATAAAAGTGCTGCATATTGAAAAATTTGTCATTCTGTGAGAGACCAAAAGCATGTGATTTCCTGACTGCATCCAGACAGACTTTTACCAGTTTTCTTCTGTTGCACTGTTGTTACGTGCTTTCTAGCTTCTTTTTCTGGCAATTGTGATCTATGAATATGTCTTTGAAGCCACTGAGATGCCCTGAGCCTGGAAATTTCGTACATGTGTACAATATGTTGTGGCATATGGAGAGGAGAAGTGTCAGGCAATTTGGATTGTGGCCACACTCACTAATCAGAGGACAGACTTCCTATGTGCTGAGTTTGGAAGGTACTATTGATCCCACAGTGACCTTTTCAGTTATACCCATGCACAGTTCATAATGGGTTTTCGAGTAATGTCAATGCATATAAAGTTTAGCTGAGGTTTAAACTCTGCAGTAACTAAAGGCCAATGGCTGGGGTTCCTCAGTGGGTAAGTCTGTTGCAACTCACAGCTGAATGGGATTGTCTATCTTTTAAAAAGTTATTTAGTTTTATTCTCTGGCTACATAAATTCAACAAATATTATAACTGAGATTATAGCTATAATGATAATAATATTTCCCAGGCACTTTACTAAGCACTTGTTCTTTTTTTAATTGAATTCTTTATTGATACAATTTATATACATCTCAAAATCACATATAACATTGGGGAATTTGTACCAGTATATGACACAAGTTGATTCTCATTTTTACCCATAACCCTATGCACCCACACCTCTTCAACCCCTTTATACATGCTCTTTTATTTTCCTTCTGTATCATATTTATTCCATCCCCTCATCACATTCCCACACCAAATTTCCTATGGAA
>PVIC010051598.1:0-12433 GCA_004025085.1 Thryonomys swinderianus
GATCCCCGGTTACCACATATAATGCTGGGCATGGAGACACGCCCACCAACAATCAACACCGCATACCACAATGCTGGACGTGGTGGCTCACGCCTGTAATCCCAGCACTCGGGAGGCAGAGACAGGAGGATTGCTGAGTTTGCGGTGGCTTGCCTGGGCACCATAGTGAGCTCAGGGCCAGCCTGAACTACAAAGCGAGACCCTGTCTCAAAAAGCAAAAAAAAAAAAAAAAAAAAAAAACAAATGATAGAGCAGCACCAGGCCACACTGAGCAGCACTGTCTGGGGGCACTGCTGTAGTGCCCTCTCGCTGGAAGGATTCAAGAACTGCTGGCTTCGGGGCTGGAGATTTAGCTCAGTGGTTCTGGCACCTGCCTCGCAAGCGCAAGGTCCTAAGTTCGATCCCCCATAACCACATAACAATGCTGGGTGTGGAGACTCACGCCCACGAACAATCAATACCACATACCACAGTGCCGGGCGTGGTGGCTCACGCCTGTAATCCCAGCACTCGGGAGGCAGAGACAGGAGGATTGCTGAGTTTGAGGCTTTCCTGGGCTACATAGTGAGCTCAGAGCCAGCCTGAACTACAAAGCGAGACCCTGTCTCAAAAGAAAAAAAAAAAAAAGAACTACTGGCTTTAATACATTTTTTTTTATTACCTTGTTCAGGCTGGCCCTTGAACTCACTGTGTAGCCCAGGCTGGTCTCAAACTCATGGTAATCCTCATGCTGCAGCCTCCTGATTGCTGAGATTACAAGTATGCACACACACGCCCCCAGCTATTACATTATTTTTACAGAGTATTTTCTACTTTGCATTGTTTTCACATCTCTCCCTCACACCACCTTCAGAGTTGCGTTATTCCAATGTGGCAGAAGAGGAAGTTGAGGTACACAGATTAAGTTAGATCCCTGCTTTGAAACAGCTACTTTGGGAAACCCAAGGTTGTTTCTGTTATTTTGTGGCAGTGGCATTAGGAAAGCTTTCCAATGAAACAGAGCCTCCCACAAATTCCAGATAGTAGAAAAATAACTACCTTGTTTTCCAAATGACTGCAGTTTGTCAGTGGGGTGGGATTGAGCAGAGAGCTAGTTTGGAATCCAGGTTTGAGCAAGAGATTTGCCTCTCTTTATCTCTAAAGAGGATAATAACAGCTTCCCCACATAACTGCACTAAGAACTAAACGGTGGAAAATAAATAGTCACGTAGTTCAGAAAGAATGATTGTTTAAATTAGGCTTGGGTTAGAAGGTCTGCCAGGGCAGCGCTGCTTCACTCTTCTCATCACATGGAATGTGCGCCATCTACTGGTAAAGAACGTGGCCCCGAGAGAGGATATTTTCTAGAATATGGATTTGAGGCTCAAGTCCTACCTTGTTTTGCTGTTTCTCCTTGGCTAATGGAAAGCTTGAAGCCAAATGTTTGGTTCACAGGAGCAGACAGGAGCAGATAAACAGGACTTTATAGACTGTGTTTTATGTTAACCCTACTTCTAGTTCCAGTTTTTTTTTTGGGGGGGTTGTTTTTTTTTTTTTTTTACTATCTGTGCTTTCCCTTGACCCAGTTATCTAGTTTTACATTTTTGTTGTCATTTTAAATACTTTTGGAATACTCAAATAATGACTTACTGAAGCATTACCTTATCTAGTTTTGCTACACTGGATGACAATCTGACAAGAATACTTTTTTTTTTTCTAATTCTGATCCTTTATGCTGGTAACCTTCAGAATGTAATAAGCGTGAATAAGTTCACTTTAAGGTATAATGGCCATGAAAACAATTCAAATTTTCATATAAAACTTTGATACTCAAATCCTACAAAGAATACCATGACTAGATTCAAAAAGTGCCAGGGCACTCCATTCCGAGGTGATATATTCACTCATTCATACACTAAATACTTTACTGTGTGTCAAGCCGAGTTCTAAGTACAGAAATTATGACAAAAATATAAAAGTCCACGCCACCGCTGAGCTTACCCTTTTGAGGGCCGAGTATGATGACAGAAGGTAAATAGATTAAAAATATTGTGTAGTACACATTCAGGAAGAAATTAGACTGTGAAGAGATATACAAAGGGGCCGGAGGGTTAGCTCAGTGGTTCCGGCGCCTGCCTCGCAAGCGCAAGGACCTGAGTTCGATCCCCGGTTACCACATATAATGCTGGGTGTGGTGGCTCACGCCTGTAATCCCAGCACTCGGGAGGCAGAGACGGGAGGATTGCTGAGTTCGCGGTGGCTTGCCTGGGCACCATAGTGAGCTCAGGGCCAGCCTGAACTACAAAGCGAGACCCTGTCTCCAAAAAGCAAAAAAAAAAAAAAAGAGAGAGAGATATACAAAAGAATGCAAAAGATTACAGCTTAAAGTAGAGAAATCAGAGAAGTTCTTGGGAGAAGGAGCCACTTGAGAAGGTGACACTGGAGAAGGAGCTTGAGGGAAGTGAGAGAAAGTGTCAGGCCACGGCCTGGGGGAAGGGGACGCACAGTTCAGGTCGAGGGAAAGCAGGAGAGAGCCCGTGTGACTGAGAGCGACTGCTGGGACAGAAACAGGCTGAGCAAAGAAGACCAAAGTTGAGGACATGGTCAGAGAACTAAGAGTCGACCAAATCCTGTCCAACCGTGTAAGGACTTTGACTTTTGCTCTTGTTTGAGCCATGGCATGGGAGCCACAGGAGGGTTTCAGAAAAAGAGTGATAGGGTCTGACTCTTCTCTTAAAAAGATTGTCCTGGTTACTGAGTTACATACAAGGGCAAAGGTGGCAGGAGAAGCATCAGTTAGGAGGTGATTTCAGTAATCTAGGCCAGAGATAATAGTAGCTTGGACCAGAGTGATGACAGAGAGGGTGATAAGAGAAGGTCAGATTGGACGTCTACCTACAAGGTTGCACCATGAGAATTTGCTGATGGACTGAATGAGAGGAATTGGAGAAAGGGAGAAGCCCAGTATGTCCCCAACGTTGGTGGGTTGAGCAAGTAAGAATAATGAAGACAAGTGAGTTTGGGGAGGATAGAGATCAGAATCTCAATTTTTTTAAACCTTCTGGTCATTTGTTTGCTTTTTCACAAATTTTTTTACTGGGAAATGATTTCAAGTTAAGAGTCAAGTTGCAAAGTCTAAGGCCCGGGGTATAGTTCAGTGGGGGAGTGTTTGCCTCACCACGCACTGAGCCCTAGGTTCAATCCCTGACAGGACAGAGAAACAAAGTTGCACAAAGTGTTTCTGAGATAGGGTCTCACTTTGCCTCCCAGGCTGGCCTGCAACTCGGGATCGTCCTCCTGTCCCAGCTTTCCCTAGTGCTGGGGTTGCAGGGTGCGCCACAACTCCCAGCCCTAAAAGCTGCACTATTTGAAGTAATATGAAAAGCACACATATAATCTTTACCCAGATCCATCCATTGTTACTATTTATCTCTTTATTCAAGTTTTATTTCCTTTTAACTGACACATAGTAACTATACATATTTTTGAGGTACAGTGTGACACTTCCATGCTTATGTGCATTGTGTACCAGTCAAATTGGGGTAACAGTTTTTTAAATTTCTAAATTTAAAATGTATGTTAAGTACACATACAGAAATATTAAGCACAAGCTATAATCTAAGGCACATGTTTTAGCCAGAGCTATAAGTGTGTATAGTAACAGCAGATGGTATTTAAAAGCATAAGATAAGATGAAATGACCAGAGGAGATCTGTGACAGAAATGAGGACAAGGCTGAAGTCCGGGATGCTCCCACATTAAGATATCAGGAAGCCAAGCAGTGTCTGAAAACAAAGAATGTAACTGTGAGATAAATCCCAAACAGTGTAACAGCCTAGAAACTTCCCCATCACAAAGAAATCATGTATCACCCTAATTCAATAAATACTCATTGTATACATGTGTATATTTGCCATTACACTGTACCTGATACAGATGTATGTTTACTATGTGTCAATTGAAAATAATGTATCTAAAATAATTTTCTAAAAATGGAAAAAAGAATAAGTAAAAAAAAGGTGGTAGCGATCAACTGAGTTAAATACTACTGATGGGCCAAGTAACATGAAGGTGACACTGGGTTTGACAGCATGGAGGTCACTGGTGGTAATGACAATGCTCATGCTGGTAGTCATAGAAGATTAGACCTCACTAAGAATGGTAAGAGAATACAGAGAAGAGGGAACTTCTGCTTGTACACAAGATTGAGTTAATGTGATAACCCTTATTCCTCCTGCTAATCAAATCTCTGGATATTAAATGTAAAATGAACTAAGACACATCTGAAAGATGAAGAGAAGGCAAGTCCATTAGGGACCTCGGAATTTGAGGAGTGGCATGGGACTGAGTGCCATCAGTGCAGGCCTAGCAGAGGCCTTAAATGCCCACCCTTTCTCAATAGAAACAAAGTGCCTCTTCTGTCCCATAGTGAAAACAAGGTAGAAGATATAGTTTTCCATCTCCAACTCCACAGCATAACAAGGCAGGGTTCCCTTCCCAATATGGTATCAGGCCCAGTTAAAATAGAAGATTTAAATACAAACAAATATCACTTGTCATAACAAGAGCCAGAAGGATCTCAAGAAAGAAAAAGCAATCCACAGTCACCAAGGCTCATGGGACACAGATGTTAGAGCTATATGTACCAGAATTCTGAAACATCAATGCAAAAATTCTTCAAAGAGCAATTAATAACAGGCTTGAAGTGAATGAAAAAAAAAAAGAAGTAAATGATATAGACAAGAGCCAAATGGACATTGTAGAGCCAAAAGTTACAAGAATTAAAGTTTGAAATCTCATTAAAGGGGATCAACAGCAAAATGGAGAATGTGAAAAAGATAGTGAGCAAATTAGAAGACAAGTATAGAAACCATGTAGTTTGAATAACATACAGAAAAAGGACTAGATCTAACACAGGACCAGTACCTCAGGAACCTATGGAACTATGTGGAAAGATCCAATAATCATGTGCTAGAAGACCTTGAGGGAGAGGGGGAAAAGGTGCACCTTAAAATGTATTTGAGGAAATAATGATTGACACTTTCCAAAATTTGGGCAATTTGTCTTTGGATTCAATAGTTGAACAAAACCTGAACAGAGTAAACCCAAAGAAACTCATGCAAAGAAACAGTATACTTTTTTTTTTTTTTTGAGACAGGGTCTCACTTTGTAGTTCAGGTGCCCTGAGCTCACTATGTAGCCCAGGCAAGCCTCAAACTCAGCAATCCTCCTGCCTCTGCCTCCCGAGTGCTGGGATGACAGGCCCGAGCCACCACGCCCGGCACTGTGGTATGTGGTGCTGATTGCTGGTTGATTGTTGTTGGGTATGAGTCACCACGCCCAGCATTGTATGTGGTTACCAGGATCAAACTCAGGACTTTGCACTTGCGAGGCAGGCGCCAGAAGCACTGAGCTAAATCTCCGGCCCAGAAACAGTATACTTTTGAAAACTAAAGGCAAAGAACATACCTTGAAATTAGAAAACCAAAGACATATGTGTCAGCCTATGTTGGTTATGTTACTCTTCACAGCACCTACGATATGGAATCGTTCTAAGTCTGTGTCAGCAGATGAATAGGAAATAAAATGTGGTCTGTAGACACTATGGCATATTAGTCAGCCATAAAGAATAATGAAATTCTGTCATTTGCAACAAAATGCAAGGAAATGGAGGGCTTTATGTTGAAGGAGTCAGGCCAGATAACAGAAAAACAAGTATCCCATGTTCTCTTCCATAAATGGAAGCTTTAACAAAAGTCATTCTGAATGTAAAATAGCAATTAATAGAGTTTGGAAAGAGGGGTAGGGGGGTGCATAAAAGGATATTGCATCTGACCAGTGTACTACATGCACGTGTGGAAACACCACAGTGCAACCCACTTGTTATGTTTCTGTCTAGATGTGCCGCCAGCCTCATGTGATCATAGGCTATTTTGTAGGGGGACTAGAGTGTGTGATTGGTTCATGGTGGGGCTAGGAGCGAGGGCACGAGGATTAAGTGTGAGTGCTACCCACTCGAAGTAGTCTGAATAAAAGCGGCAGGGAGACGCCGTTTAGGTCCTTTGTTGCTGTGCTACCTTCTGCCCTCCATAAACAGTCTCTCCGCTGTGCGCCACCCTCCCTTGCAGCCAGCCAGTATGCACTGAAACCTCTATGAACTGTAAGCCAGATAAACCTTTCCTCCTTTAACTCTGGGTGTTGAATATTTTGTCTCAACAACGAGAAAAAAGTAACTAACACACCACTATTATGTATACTTAGTAAGTGTTAATCAAAATAAAATATAGAAAAATATATCACTCCCACCTTCAAAAAATATCTTGAAAGCAAAAGGTGAGAAATGACATTTACCTAGAGGAGAAAAACAATTAGAATAAAGGCATATTTCTCATCAGGAATCATGCATGCCAAAGGAAGGGTCATAAATTTTTTCAAGTGCTAAAAGCAGAGAACCTATAAGGTACATTCAAAATTGAGCAGTAAAAAAAATAAATAAATAAAAATAACAGTGAGCAAAAGATTTAAAGGGGCATTTCAACGATGAGAAATACACACATAGAAAGATGACAAATACACATATAGAAAGAGGTTAAGCATCACTAGCCATTAGAGAAATGCAAATTAAGACTACAGTGTGTTGCCAGGCGTGGTGGCTCACACCTGTCATCTCAGCCCTCGGGAGGCAGAGGCAGGAGGATTGCTGAGTTCCAGGCTTGCCTGGGCTACATAGTGAGCTCAGGGCCAGCCTGAACTACAAAGCGAGACCCTGTCTCAAGAGAAAAAAAAAAGAAAGACTACAATGTGTCATCACTATGTATGTACTAGAACAGCTAAATCAGAAAGTAGTTATGATACTACACACTGTCATGGATGCAAACAAATTGGATGTTTTGTGCATTTCTGGAGGGAATGTAAAGTGGAAAAGCTGCTCTGAAAAACATACTGCCAGGAATACAGTAGCTTCTGAAAGGAAGCACACACTTCGCCTAAAACAAATTAAGGCATGTGTGTGTGAGAAGAAACACAAGGTGCTCGTGCCTGTTCTGGGTTACACAGTGGCCACCTGCTGTCAGTCATGGCACAAAAGAGCTTCCTGGGGACCCTGAGGGCCACTGAGCAGACCAGCACGCTCCTGCAGCACCTGGCTGTCCGTACACTGGATGAGCATCCTGGAGAATATCAACCTGGCCAGGAAGTCCTGAAGAGCATCTCAAACTACTTGGAAGAGAGTGAAATACCAAGCCTCACGTCCCAGGATGCCGAGCCCCTTGAGGCGTCCACCGTGGACTCCATGGTGTCCTGATGTCTAACTGAGGCCGAAGCCTCACCAGTGCATGTGTACCTGCCAGTAGCCAGCTGCCTGTTGCATCAAGCAAACTCCCCTGTGAGCGCCTGTATGAAGAAGGTGTTCTGACCAAGGGGTTCAACAAGAACTCCGTGGTGTGGAAAGTAGATAAGATTTTCCTGGGGCTGGTGAAGGCCTCTGGCCGCCTGAGGACGCTGCAAAAGCGAACACCACGATCCCCACCACACGGGCTTTAACCCTGCCACCTCCAAGGTGCTCCCAGAGACCGCTGCGTTCCTAAAGATCATGGTGCCGAAATCCCCCATGAAGAGCTGCTCAGCCTCTGCCTTTAACCTCAGCACCATGGGGCGCGGCTGGGTGCCGAAAACGTTGGCACCACACTTGATACCGTCCTGGAGGATCTCTTCCAGACCTGCAGGGCCTCCGTCAAGGCCCGCGCCGCTGCTGCGGCCCCTCTGCTCTGCCTCCCCGCTCCCCTTCTGTACATAAACACAAGGGAAAGGAGGGCGAGGGAGGGAAGGGGGGAGATGTGCATTAACAAATGAATTTCAAGGACATTATGGTGAATGCATGAAAGCAAGCTCCAAAGGTCACGTATTGTAGGATTCCATTTACACATTTTCTAAATCAGAAAATTACAGAGATGGAGAACAGATTAGTGGTTGCCAGGAGCTAGGGCTGATGAGAGGGAGGGGAGTGGGTGTGGCTAGAAGCGATAGCAGGAAGATGTCTGCAGCGTGGACCAGTTCTGCATCCTGGCTGCTCTCAGCTTACACAGAGATCGAGATAGTTTTGCAATTTCTTGTGGATCCCTAATTGTTTCAAAATGAAAAGTTAAAAAGAATAGAAAAAAAAAAAAAGAGGAATCCCGGAGACAAATCTGAGAGGTATTATGCGATAAAAGGGAATAGAGAAGTGGAATGGATAGTCAGCAAAGGACTAAATTTTGTGGGAATAATAGCATAATTGAGGCTGATGGGAACGAACCTGTAGGGGTAAACAGTTTTAGACAAGAGAAGCCAGAGAGGAGAAAATTGCCAGAAAGAAATGGGAACTCACAAACAAGCGGAGGCCTTGGGCCCCCTCAGAGGAGGGACACTGTCTCCTTAGAATAATGGAAAGGGTAGCGCACACCCGGAGTGAGTGGGTGAGTACATGCGGGGGAAACGTTTGTCAGCCTTTGTTTTCTGGTTGCCCTTATTGTCTCAGTGGAACTGGAAGCAAGGTTAGGGGCTTAGAATGAAGATGCGTGCAGGGGTGCTAGGGCTGTAGAGAGGGGAAGGTATGAAATAGTTGTCTAGGAAACCAGCACAGTAAATGGACTAGGATAATATTATGTGATTTCCTGGCAACATTAAGTGCCCACTTGAGGTTCATGGTCTTGAATTTAAAGTGAAAGTGTCGTTTTGTGTTTTTCTTGGGGGAAGAATAAAGGAGTAGGAGTCACTGGCCAGGACAGGGAGGCAAGGAGCTGCTAGGTGGAGGATAAACTGGGGGGGGGGGGGTAAACTGGAAGAGGGAATTTCAAGGCACTGAGAGGCTAGCATGTTGGAAGGATGAGGTATTGATATATTGGGGTTACAAAGATTGACAAAATTATTTGGAGAGAGGGGCAGTGAGGCAGAAATTAAAATCTTGCAGAAACTGGAGGCCACCTGAGGGTGTGTAGGCACCAACAAGCTAGGAAAAAGGGCTAATATATTTTGAGATATATTCGGAGATAGAGAATCACAGATGGGGATTTTTTTTTTTTTTTGAGATAGGGTCTCGCTTTGTAGTTCAGGCTGGCCCTGAGCTCACTGTGTAGCCCAGGCAAGCCGCGAACTCAGCAATCCTCCTGGTTCTGCCTCCCAAGTGCTGGGATGACAGGCGTGAGCCACCACGCCCGGCACTGTGGTGTGTGGTATTGATTGCTGGTGAGCGTGAGTCACCACGCCCAGCATTGTATGTGGTTACCGGGATCGAACTCAGGACCTTGCGCTTGCAAGGCAGGCGCCGGAACCACTGAGCTAAATCTCTGGCCCAGACGGGGATTTTTAAAGAAGAGAAAAGGAGAATAATGGGATAGCCGCAGTGAGGGACCTTACACTGAGAGGTCCGTGGATCCCAGGTTTCATTTAGATCCAGGAGGTTTGGGGGAGCTGAGCACAGTGGAGCGTGCCTGTGGTCCCAGCCATTGGGAGGCCAAAGCAGGAGAATCCCAAGTTGAAGGGCAGCCCGAGAAATACTTCTTTTTTTTTTAAGAAAGGGGAGGTTGAAAGCATATCTCAGTGGTAGAGTACTTGCCTAGCATGCGTGATTCCCTGGGTTTCAGCCCTGGTACAAAAAACATGAAGGGAACGTTCATCAGAGAAAGAATATAGCAGATTTTGCTGATGATTCTGTGTTCTCAGAAAAGTTACTCTGTATTTTCTAAACCCATCAGGGACCCTGTTGAGAATGGCAGTTGTGAAACTGAGCAGGACAGGGACGTATCATGCACAAACTGGAGCTGTCGTGAGCACACAAGGACTGTGGTTTTAGAGGACACAACAGAAGGAGTTCAGGGTCTGAAGAAGGCTCAGAGGTAGAGATAGGTTAAGAAGTACACAGAGCTGTGCATGGGGGTGGGAGGTCCGGGGAGCAGACACTGAGGAATCACAGAGCCCTTGTGATGACTCACATAAGCAAAGTTAAAAGGCAGAACGGACTTGGCTCTGGTGATCTTAAGCAGATAGTCATGGCCATGCCTGGGAGTGCTGGGAGAAAGAGGTAGGTAGGTGGTCTGAGCTTCCCTTCCTTCCACCAGCCAGATGCAGAGGCCGAGGCACAGAGTTATACCCTACACAATGACAGTAACTTATCATATACCCCACTGGAAAAAAAAAATCTACATGTTTCTGAAATTCTTCATATTTCCAGTGTGAATCATTTTAGGAACTGGAACTAGATTGACTACAGATGAGGAACTTAATCGACATAACTGAGAAACTGAGGAAGGCAGGGACAAAGGTCTTGGTAGAGATGCCCCCAGGTAGTATAGGGACACATTGTATGTGAAGCTAAGTGAGTTCACCTCACAGAAAGTAGAGAGGAGAACAGTGGTCACAGGCCGGAAGGCAAGCAGGGAGGAGGTGTTAAAGATGGGTTGGTCAGGGCCAGGGATTTAGCCTAGTGGTTCTGGTGTCTGCCTGGCAACTGCAAAGTCCTGAGTTCAATCTCTGGTACCACATATCACAATGCCGGGTGTGGTGGCTCATGCCTGTAATCCCAGCACTGAGAAGGCAAAGGCAGGAAGATTGCTGCGAGTATGAGGCTAGCCTGAGCTATTTAGTGAGTTCAGGGCCAGGCTGAACTACAAAGCAAGATCCTGTCTCAAACATAAAAAGATATTGGCCGGAGATTTAGCTCAGTTGTTCCAGTACCCACCTAGCAAACCCAAGGTCCTGAGTTCGATCCCTGGTAACCACATACAACAACACTGGGCGTGGTGACTCATATCCACCAGCAATCAGTACCATACACACAATGTTGGGCATGGTGGCTCCCGCCTGTAATCCCAGCACTCAGGAGGCAGAGGCAGGAGGTTTGCTGAGTTTGAGGCTTGCCTGGGCTACATAGTGAGCTCAGGGCCAGCCTGAACTACAAAGCGAGACCCTGTCTCAAAATAAATAGATTAATAAAATAAAATAAAAAGATAGGTTGGTCATCAGGTATAAAATAGGAAGAATACGTTCTAGTATTCTAGAGCACAGTACAGTGAAGTACAGTTGTGAATTTATTGTGTACATTTGAAAATAGCTAGAAGAGAAGATTCGAGTGCTCCCAACACAAAGAAATGATAAATGTTCAAGGTGATGGACATGATAATTACTGTGCACTGATCATTACACATTATATACATGCACTGAAACATCACTGTATCTCATAAATATGTGCGATTATGTGTCAATTTTAAGCTTTAAAAAGTAAAAAACAAAACAAAACAAAACCAAAAAAAACAAGCCTATAGGACAAAGTAAAGAGCAAATGACTTCGATCTAAAACCCTAGTGCACAAGAACACAAACTTGAAGATGGTGCTTAAGAACCCAAGACTTCAGTTCTTGTTTGGTCTTCCGGAGAGAGTTTGTTTGTTTGTTTTTTATTTTTGATGCTGGATATTGAACCTAGGGCCTTGCACATAACTAGATGAGTGCTCTGCCAGTGAGCTGCACTCCCAACCATTTGTGTTAAGTGTTTCTTTTGTGACGGGATCTCTCCAAATTCCCCAGGCTGGCCTCAGACTTGCAATCTTCCTGCTGCAGCCTCCCAAGTAGCTGGGATCCGAGAAGTGCCTCCAGCTCCTGTTGACTTTTCTGGGGTCGTTCTCCACATGAGTTATCTAGTCTTATGGTTTCAGTTACCATCGATAAGCTGATACTTCCACTTTTGTCTTGGACTGATTTCTCTGCTAAACTCCACACCGTATAGATAACGACTTTCTTGGCATCTCAGTTTAAATGCCTAATAGTTATTAAACATTCAACCCCAATTTTTCTCCAAAACAACCCCCCATCCAGCATGTCTCATCTCAGTTGTTAGAAAACTATCCTTGCAGTTACTTGAACCAAAATAACTTGGCTATAAATTAAACCCTAATTGTAGCCCCAAATCTCCTTGACTTTTTCCTCACAACCCATGTGCAAACTACATACTAGCACATCCTTTCTTTTCTCTTGCAAATGTGCCCAGAAATACATCACTTCCCACCTTCACCACTACCACACTGTTCCTAGACATCATGGTCACTTACCTGGTTTATTGCAATATTCTCCTAATTGATCTTGATTCTACCCATACTACTTTATACTCTATCTGCAAAACAGAAGTAAATGATCTGTTTATAACACAAACAAAATTATGCCACTCCTCTGCTCAAAACCCATACAAGGCACTCCATGTCACTCAAAAGAAAATCTATATTACTCCTGAGGCCTTACAGGAAGGTCCTCTATGAGCTATTGCATCCATAACTCTATAACCTCAACTCCCACCATTTTCTACCTCATCCACTCCTCTAGCCACAGGGACTTTATGTTTCTGTTTTTAGACCTTCCATGTTCTTCCTACCTCAGGGACTTTGTACTTGCCTCCCTCCCTCTCCCTCTCCCTCTCCCTCTCCCTCTCC
>PVIC010051599.1:0-12433 GCA_004025085.1 Thryonomys swinderianus
CCATTACACTACTTTTTAGGAGATTGTGAATCCCTTATCTGCAAATTAATTCATAAACATAGGATGCTGTGGAACATAAAAAGATGACAGTGGATAAACCTGGTGACAGTAAATATTTTAACACACTGATAAATTAAAAATCAACTTAGCAAATAGGGTGGTATAACCCCATTTTTGAAAACTATTATACATAGGTATTTGTGTACATAACCTGGGTATTTGCCTTATTATATGAGCGCCAATTTGAATTTTCAAAGTTTTTCCCTTGAATGTTGGGTTTTTCTTAAACACTTCTATTTGCAATGTTCAGGCATTAATTTCACAAGTCAGTTTTATTAAGGTGTGGTATATATATGATAATATTTACTCTTTATAGTATACAGGTGTACAAGTTTTGACTTATGCACCACCAACACCAATAGATTAAATATGTCTCTCACTCCAAAAAGTTCCCTCACACCCCTTTGTGGTCACCATTTCCCCTCTCCCTAGGCCACCATGACCGGTTACTTTTCCTTGTAATTTTGCCTTTCCCTGAACTTAACCTTTTGAATCTGCTTCTTTCAGTGAAAATAGTCCCACTGAGATTCAAGCTTGTTGTTCTATCAGTAGTTTATTACTGAGTAATATCCCAATATATGGATATAAAAGCTGTTTTCCCATTATCCTGTTAAGGCATTGCATGACATATTTTCATAACATTCTGTGAGGTATATTACAGGTATGTTTTTTTTTTTTTTTGAGACAGGGTCTCACTTTGTAGTTTAGGCTGGCTCTGAGCTCACTATGTAGCCCAGGCGAGCCTCAAACTCATCAATCCTCCTGTCTCTGCCTCCCGAGTGCTGGGATTACAGGCATGAGCTACCACGCCCGGCTACAGGTATGTATTTTATTTAAAATATCGTCATACTGGGCCGGAGGATTAGCTCAGTGCTTCCGGCGCCCGCCTCGCAAGCGCAAGGAGCTGAGTTCGATCCCCGGTAACCACATATAATGCTGGGTGTGGAGACACACCCACCAACAATCAACACCGGATACTACAATGCCGGATGTGGTGGCTCACGCCTGTAATCCCAGCACTCGGGAGGCAGAGACAAGAGGATTACTGAGTTCGCGGCGGCTTGCGTGGGCACCATAGTGAGCTCAGGGCCAGCCTGAACTACAAAGCGAGACCCTGTCTCCAAAAAGCAAAAAAAAAAAAAAATATATCGTCATACTATTTTGAAGTGGCTGTAATAATTTGCATTTCTACAATGGCTGAAAGCAATATTTCTCCTTCATTCCTTTCCTTATTAATACTGCCCTTACCTATACCACTTTAATAGGTATGTAGAGCTATCTTATTGCAATTTTAAAGTGCTCTTTCCTAGGGCCAGAGGGTTAGCTCAGTGGTTCCGGAGCCTGCCTCACAAGCGCAAGGTCCAGAGTTCAATACCTGGTCACCACATACAATGCTGGGCGTGGAGACTCATGTCCACCAGCAATCAAAACCACATACCACAGTGCCCGGTGTGGTGGCTCATGCCTGTAATCCCAGCACTCGGGAGGCAGAGGCAGGAGGATTGCTGAGTTCGAGGCTTGCCTGGGCTACATAGTGAGCTCAGGGCCAGCCTGAACTACAAAGTGAGACCCTGTCTCAAAAAAAAAAAATTTTAAGTGCTCTTTCCTAGTCATCAGTGACATTAAATATAATACCATGTGTCTGCCATACACATGTACTGTGGTGAAGCACTTTTAAAATTTCTGCTTCAGGCGGGCATGGGAACACATGGCTATTATCCTAGCACTTGGGAGGCTGAGGCAGAATGATCACAAGTTCAAACTCAGCTTGGGAAAACCAGCAACTTAGCAAGACCCTGTTTGAAAAAAAAAAGGACAGAAGATGACTCAGTGTGAAGACTTTGTGTTAAATCAGTACTGCCCCCCAAGTGCTTATTCTTAGTCTTTTAAAACTGTCATAAACCCTGTCTAAGAAGGATTGGATTGGGCAAAGCCCACATTGAGAAATTAGTCAGATAAATGAAGTCTAATAGAAACACAGACAGTAAAACACGAAGCATTATAACTCTGACATTTATTTAAAACTATGTGTCATTAGTAACCACTTCTGATGCTTTCTAAACATTACAGTAAAACTCTGCCTTGATACAGAGGGCAGAAGCAAAACATGTAATTATGTAAAATGCAGCATTCCATTTTTTCCAAAGTTGTCTAGAAACACTGTTAATCAGTTTGAGTTGTCATTTAGAGAGTATACGTGTATACACACATGTGCACACACACACATACACACATGTAAACTTAAATTGACAGTTTACTGTGTAGAAAGAGACCACATAAGAAATTCACGTCATCCTTCCTTAAGATGGGACAAGTGATGGGAACCAATCCCAACAGAGATATAACCAAATTACTTCACCTGGTGATACAGCTTGATGCTCTACATTCAAATATTTACTTGAAGTAATATTGAGAATATTTGCATAATTGCTCCTCCAAATCCATTCTTGAGTGTTTTGAAGTTAGCTGAATAAAAGTTTGAAATGTTATCTTGTTATACACTTTAGTCATTTAGGAAAAAGTATTGAATACCTGCCGTGAGTAGCAAAATGTCATGGCTTTGTAGACTTAATGGTGGGCAAAGTCCCTTTTCTCATCAAGCTTGCGTTCCACTGGACATAGAAGGAGGCATGTCCATCGTTGTAACTGTGTTAAATTCCTGCCCACACTGGTATTTATAAGCTCTAGCTCCTGTGGAGCAGTTTATTCAAGTTTTGACAAAATCAGTTAGAGAACCCCTCTCATTAAACTTCTTTGTGTGGCCTCCTAACCACCACAGATGCTGAAATTGGAAGAAACATTACCCTTTTTTTTTTTTTTTTTTTTTGGTACCAGGGATCAAACTCAGGACCTTGTGCTTGTGAGGCAGAGGCAGTGTCACTGAGCTAAATCCCCGGCCCTATATTTTTGTTCTTAAAAAATATATTTTTTTCACCGGGCGTGGTGGCTCACGCCTGTAATCCCAGCAGAGGCAGAGGCAGGAGGACTGCTGAGTTTGAGGCTTGCCTGGGCTACATAGTGAGCTCAGGGCCAGCCCGAACCCAAAGTGAGACCCTGTCTCAAAAAAAAAAAATTTTTTTTCTACTAAAAGACGTTTAGTGACTAGAAATTTTCAGCTCCCATATGAGGACTTCAAAACACACCAGGATATCATTTTACAAAACCTCCCTTCTTTGTAGATTCTCTGAGGAAGAATAAACCTTGCTATACTGTTCATTTTTATAGAATTTATCTCCACTATGGACTCTTTGGTGAATGAGAAGACCCGAGCTCCAACGGAAACCCTTCGCACATACATCACATTTATATGGTTTCTCCCCTGTATGGACTCTCTGATGAGCTTGGAGGTTTGATCTCTGACTGAAGCCCTTCTCGCACACCTCACACTTGTAAGGTTTCTCCCCAGTGTGGACTCTGTGATGGGCCTGAAGACTTGAGTATCCACTGAAACCCTTACCACACTGTTCACACTTATAGGGCCTCCCTTCAGCATGGATTCTCAGATGTGCCTGAAGGCGTGAACTCTCACTGAAGCCCTTTGTGCACATCTCACATTTGTATGGTTTCCCTCCTGTGTGGACCCTTTGATGAGCTTCAAGCCGTGAACTCTGACTAAAGCCCTTCCCACACATTGCACATTTATACGGTTTCACTCGAGTGTGGACTCTCTGATGACCTTGCAGATAGGCTCTCTGACTGAAGCCCTTCCCACACACCTCACAGATATATGGTCTTTCTCCAGAATGGACACTCTGGTGACTTTGAAGGTATGACCTCTGACTGAAGCTCTTACCACACTCGTTACAATGGTATGGCTTCTCGCCTGTGTGGACTCTCTGATGAGCCAGAAGAGTTGAGGCTTTACTGAAACCTTTCCCACATTCTCCACATTTATAAGGTTTTTCTCCTGTGTGCACCCGCTGATGAATTTGAAGATTAAAGCTCCAACTGAACCCCTTCCCACATTCCTCACATTTGAATGGCTTTTCTCCAGTGTGAACTCTCTGATGGCCTTGGAGGTGCGAACTGCGACTAAAACCTTTCCCACACTCTTCACACTTATATGGTTTCTCTCCAGTGTGAACTCGCTGATGGCCTTGAAGGTAGGAATTCCGACTGAAGCCCTTCCCACACGCCTCACATTTGTATGGTCTTTCCCCAGAGTGAACTCTCTGATGCGCTTGGAGGTAGGAACTCCGACTGAAGCCCTTATCACATGCCTCACATTTATAAGGTTTTTCTCCTGTGTGGACTCTCTGATGAACATTAAGTACCGATCTATGACTGAAGCCTTTGCCACACACATTGCATTTATATGGCTTCTGTCCAGCCTGGACTTTCTGATGATTTTTAAGTTTTGAACTCCAGTTGAAGCCTTTTCCACATTCCTTATAAGGCTTTTCTCTAATGTGAATCTTCTGCTGGTCTTGAATATATGAATTTTGACTGAATTTGTTACTGTACACATAATGTTTATATGGCTGTTCCCTGGGGTGGGCTATCTGAAAATCCTGGAAGTGTGGGGCCAAGCTGAAATCATTACCACACTCCTCAGAATTACAGGGATTTGCTTCCATGTGAACTCTGTGCTGACCATTAAGATCTGAACTATAAAGTAAGCCCTTTCCATACTCCACATGGGAGTATGGTTTCTCTTCAGTGTGCAAATTCTGATGAACCTGATGGGATGAATTCTGATTAAAAATGTTCCCATTCTCATCATAATCACAGGATTCTTCCCTAGTATGGACCCTAAAAATATTAAGGTCTAAGCTACAACTGAAGGCTTTCTCATAAACTTTGCACTTCCAGGGTATTTCTCCTATGTGGGCAAGTTTGTAAGAGCTCAGAGAGGAGTGCTGCTTGGCGTTCTTGCCATATTCACCACATGTACATGATTTCTTCATACATGCTCTCTGACGGAACAGCAGATGGAAACTCTCAACTTTGTCTTCATCTTTCTGAGCACTCTGATGACCGTGAAGACCTGACCTGTGGTTACAGCCCCTTCCACATGAACTGTACATATAGGGCTTCCTTTCTAGGTGTGGCTGTTGATGAACATCAGAACTGTGGTCACCGCTGAACTCTTCTCTGTATTCAGTACACAGGGAGGGCTTCTGCTGTGCCTGAACTGAGTTCTGATTAAGAAATGATACATCCATGATATCTTCTCCACAGTTGCTGCAATTGTAGTTTTTTTCATTTCGGTATACTCCATTATCATTGTGATGTGAGATCTGACTGATACTCTCACACCTACAGAAATTCTTTTTCATGGAAATTTGTTGATATTTACACTGAGGATTACAGGCTTCAGCCAGATACATTTTCCTCCAAGAGTGCCGGGCTCTCAAACATTGAAACTCTTCATTTTTTACACAACTGGAATCATCCACTACATGAGTCATGACATAGTTCCCATCTTCAGAAATCTGGACTGACATTCCTGCCCACATCTGGCAGGGACACTCACCTTGGGTTTGCAATTGAAAATCCTTCCCTTGAAAGTTTTTCATGGAATCCGGACACCTGGCTAGCCTGACGGCACCTTGTCTCCAGGTCTGACAGGAGGAATGCTTTTTGGAGGAAATGTAATGTAATCCCACTTCTTGAATATGCTCCTTCTTACGTTGAATGTTGCTTCCTATAAGGATAAAGAGAATTCAGACAATTCATGAATGAATGCTTTATTTGGAGATTTCAAAATTTTACTTAGGTTCTGGTGCCTGCCTTGCAAGCGCAAGGTCCTGAGTTCCATCCCGGTAACCACATACAATGCTGAGCATGGTGACTCACACCCACCAGCAATCAATACCACATACCACAGTGCCGGGCGTGGTGGCTCACGCTTGTAATCCCAGCACTCGGAAGGAAGAGACTGGAGGATTGCTGAGTTCAAGGCTTGCCTGGGCTACATAGTGAGCTGAGGGCCAGCCTGAACTACAAAGCGAGACCCTGTCAAAAAAATAAAAATTTTACACTTAGGTCATAACATGAAACTTGAATGAAAGGAAAATTTATGCATTAGCTTTAAGAATCCCTAGAAAATGTCTCTTGTTTGGCTAAACAGCTGTGTATGATGCATAAAATTTAGGCTGTCTCTACACATCAAATCAAGGTTTTGTAACATAACCTCTAGATAGAAAATATGGTGACCCCTTTCCAAAGACTTAGTGAAAACATAAACATGTTATCAGAGGTTTATTCTCAGTTGTCCAAAGATCTAAAGGAGAAAACAGAAGGGCATATTCTCAAATTAGAAAGGATAATAGTGGTTATAAGTGGCAGACGCTTTTCTGTTCCTAATAATAACTTTTTCTCTGGCACATGGGCATGATAATGTTTTCTGTTTGTAAGGCAATTAGATGTTAAATGCTGTGCTGAAGCTAGGTAAACACAAACCTTTCATCTTTGCTTGAGTAGGCATTATACCATTTCTCTAATGAGCTTTTTACTGTCATGAGAATAATCTCTTATAAGTCACTGTAAACCACTATCACTTCGAACTCCTTTGAAAACATATTTTACAATTACCAAGACACCTGGTATATATCAGAATGTGGAACACTATTACAGGATTCAACTCAAAAGATATCATTTTTAAAAAACCCTAGAGGCTGAGGAGGGTAAAGGCAGCTAAATTCCTGACACTCTTCTAAGGGAATTAATTCATCAGCGATGAATACAACTCAGTGGACAATAACTTTGGCTTCACCATTTTACTGGGAAATTAACACTCTGGGAGTTTCAGTCACCAGAAAAGGAAACAGCTAAAGACAGGCATATCCGAGTAGAAATGGCTTCCTGCCTAGTTACTAAAGATCCAATGGCACACAGATCTTCATGTTCTGATGAAAGTATCGTCTCTGAAGACAACTGGTTAAGAACATTAAGTTTCTGAGGTATCCAGGAAAAAGGCAGTCTCCTTAGTTCGGCAGCACATATCCTGGAAATGAGGTAGTAAGAGGAATTTTTTTTTTTTTTTTTGCTTTTTGAGACGGGGTCTCAATTTGTAGTTCAGGCTGGCCCTGAGCTCACTATGGTGCCCAGGCAAGCCTCCACGAACTCAGTAATCCTCCTGTCTCTGCCTCCCGAGTGCTGGGATGACAGGCGTGAGCCACCACGTCCGGCATTGTGGTATGCGGTGTTGACTGTTGGTGGGCGTGAGTCTCCACGCCCAGCATTGTATGTGGTTACTGGAGATCGAATTCAGGACCTTGCGCTTGCAAGGCAGGTGCCAGAACCACTGAGCTAACCCTCCGGCCCTTTTTTTTTTTTTTGAGACAGGGTCTCACTTTGTAGTTCAGGCTAGCCCTGAGCTCACTACATAGGCCAAGCAAATCTTGAACTCAGCAATCTTCCTGCCTCTGCCTTCCAAGTGCTGGGGTTACAGGCATGAGCCACCACGCCTGGCTATAAGCTTTCGTTTCTGCCTACTTATTTATTTATTTGAGACAGGGTCTCGCTTTGTAGTTTGGGCTGGCTCTGAGCTCACTATGTAGTCCAGGCAAGCCTCGAACTCAGCAATCCGCCTGCCTCTGCCTCCCAAGTGCTGGGATGACAGGCATCTTATTTATTTTTTTTGAGACAGGGTCTTGCTTTATAGTTCAGGTTGGCCCTGAGCTCACTATGGAGCCCAGGCAAGCCGCCGCGAACTCAGCAATCCTCCTGTCTCTACCTCCCGAGTGCTGGAATTACAGGCGTGAGCCACCACATCCGGCATTGTGGTACGCGGTGTTGATTGTTGGTGGGTGTGTCTCCACACCCAGCATTATATGTGGTTACTGGGGATCGAACTCAGGACCTTGCACTTGTGAGGCAGGTGCCGGAACCACTGAGCTAACCCTCCGGCCCAGTAAGAGGAATTTTTTCATGTCTATTACCCTCTAACACAGTACTTCTTAACTTATTTGTGTGTGTCTGTCTCTCCATAGGACAAACACCTGAATGGTGCGCTGTCACACTTGCTGCCTACAGCCCGGTCTAGTGAATAGTAGCTGCTCAGTAAACATAGGTTGACGAATAAATGACCATCTAAGTCATTCTCACCCAGTGATCTGCAAGGGTATGCAAAGGAAGTGGTCATGGTAACTTTGCTGGGGGCCAGTGGGGTGTGTGAGAAGCAGGCCTATGCTCAGGGTCATGCTGCTGGGTCATGCTGCTGGGGAGAAAAGCAAAACTCACAGGATTTCTTGTGGATGAAATGAAAGCCAGTGACCTAAAAGACCCATAGGCAGGAGCCATCTTTGAAATTTTGCTTGGTCTCATCCTGCCGCACAGTAGTAGCGACTGGACTAGGGTTTCCTAGTCCTGTGAGCTACATCCCTAGCAGTTTTTAATTTTTTTATTCTGAGACAGGGTCTTGCTAAGTTGCTGAGTTATGCTGGCTGGGGTTGAACTTGTGATACTTTTTCCTTTCCCATAGCAAGTTGTTTCTACTTTGAGACTGAAGCGAAGTCAAAAGACTGTCTAGGAAAGAACAAAGCATGGAAAGACAAGCTGGGCATACAAATTCAAGGGTCTCACTTGTAAGTGCTAGACAAGAAAGGTCGATTAAGTGTTGGCACTGATCCCCTTCGATGCTTACTTTAGCTATTTTGTCTATTTGGCTATCCTTGTCTTTTAGGAATAATGGCTACCTATGTGTGAATAACCAAGGACACTGAACACTTAGGAGAGGAATTCATGAGATGACAGTTAATATTCCGCAGTGTCCTTCCATTACACTGCTTGTTCTATGCCTGTTGGGCTTCTGGAGGTGACAGCAAAGACCAGGCATCTAGGATCCAATTCATTCAGCTCTGGCACTAAGGGGAAGACACGGCAGCACTTCACAGGCTCTTTACTACCCGTGATGTGGGAGCCGCTGGGGAGTGAGGAGGAACAGACACATCCTGCCTCATGTCCCTACAGGGTTCCGACCGCCTGTTCCTGCCGCTCAATTCTCACCTGGACCTTCATCTCGCTGGGCTTCTGTGTCCACCATCAGAAGCTGTTCTTCTTTCTCCAGCTGGGCTATCAGGTCTGGTTTGAAGGGCTGATGTGCTGTTTTAAAAAAAGAATAAGAAAAACACAATAAGCCTAACAATACCCACTTTAGCAAAACTAGCTAACAAGGTGCACAAGGCCAAGTGTGGTGTTCTGTGACGTCGCCTTCACCCTGTTGCCCCCCATTCAGTGTAAAAAACCAATCTCATGGCTTTCTGAGTAATCTTGCCTTCCTATGTTTAAGATAAACAGATAGGCATTCACATATTTTCTGCTCTTTCTTACCCAAACTGTAGTGTGCTAGTAATGCATTTTTCACACTTGTCTGTCTTTACGGAGAATTCCCGGAAATGTATCACTGAGGAAGGGTAAATACATAACTGTGTTAGATAGTGTCCCCACTCCCTGTGATTATGTGCATTTTTATTTTCAGTGTGTGAGAATTCTTTATTCTACATGGTCTACCAAAAAAGTAGTGTGAAGTTTTGTCAGTTTCATGGATAAAAATGATATAATTATAGCATTTCCCTTATTTTGAATTAAAGTGAACACCTATTCACTCATTTAAAGATTTATGTGTACTGGGCTGGGAATTTAGCTCAGTGGTGCTGGCATCTGCCTGGCAAGTGCAAGGTCCCGAGTTCCATCCCTGGTACCACACACCACAATGCTGGGCACGGTGGCTCATGCTTGTAATCCCAGCACTCAGGAGGCAGAGCAGGAGGGTTGCTGTGAGTTCGAGGCTAGCCTGGGCTAAAGAGTTGTGGGAAGCAGGTGGGACCAGGGCATTGCCCCAAACCAGGGGTCTGCTCCCTGTCCTGGGAGCTGCCCCGGGTTGGCATGGATCCTGGGCCAGGGGACTGCACTTATCAGTGCTGCCCTGACAAACCAGGGAACTGCCCTCTCTGGGGGCTGCTCTGGGTCACCGGGGGCCTGCCCCCTCACCAGGAAGCTGCCTTGCATTATGCTCTGAACCTCTCCCTGCTGGCTGGCAGATAAGGTTATCTTTGTACTTTGAGTTCCTATAGGTTTAGATTTTAATCATGCTAACCCTAGATGTTAACCACTAATTACATTATTGATTGTAAGCTTTGCACGTGGGCACTCTAGCGAGAAACACTATAAAGGAACACTGAAGGGCCGGAGGGTTAGCTCAGTGGTTCCGGCACCTGCCTCGCAAGTGTAAGGACCTGAGTTCGATCCCCGGTTACCACATAAAATGCTGGGCGTGGTGGCTCACGCCTGTAATCCCAGCACTCGGGAGGCAGAGATGGGAGGATTGCTGAGTTCGCGGCGGCTTGCCTGGGCACCATAGTGAGCTCAGGGCCAGCCTGAACTACAAAGCAAGACCCTGTCTCCAAAAAAAAAAAAAAAAAAAAGAACACTGAAGAATAAACTCAGGGCCTTCTGTTCAGCTGAGGTCCTCCCAATCCCATCTTTGTCTGTCTTGTGTTTTCTTCATCGTCACTCCCCGGCTTGAGAGCTACTCTTTGCCGGCAAGACCCGGCAATAGTAAACTCAGGGCCAGCCTGAACTATAAAACAAGACCGTGTCTCAAAAAAAAAAATTTATGTATATTCATGTACATATAAATATATGAGTAAATGCACATACATGTGTACACACATACACATACACATACACACACAATTTTGAGTTCTATCCCAAGTCTAAGAAACCATAGTGGCAATAACCATATCATCGAGATCTTGTTGTTAAATCATTTCCCAATAAAAGACATTGATTTCAGAGCTGGGGCAAAGTAAAAGGTGAACATGGACCACTGTGCAATGAAGACCGCTGAAACACTGTTCTACAAGGTCTAGAAGGTAGCTTAACAGAGTCAAAAGGAAACAACTTTGACATCAAATAATTACCTCCCCAAAGAGAGGATAACCGGAAGCTTCAGGTTTGGACCATTCCTAGACCTGCACCTGGGCTTCCTCCCTGGATGGAGTTCAGTCTGTCTCCTTCCCCTATAACACACCATACTCATGAGATAATGCCCTTCGGTGAGTTCTGAGTCCCTCTTATGAATTTTCAGGCCTGAGAGTGGTCTTGGGGACCTCCAAATTTGTAGTTGGTGTCAGATGTGAGGGTGGTTGTAGGGACTCCCAAACTCTGTATACACTGAAATAATTATAGAGAAAAAGGGCCACAGTGTATGTAAGTTACCCTCAAAGTTTCAAAAAATTATGCATATACATGTTTTTTGCTTATGCATATATGGAGAAAGAAAGCAAAGGAGGTATAAGGTTACTATAAGTAAATCTAGATCAGACCAGAGATTTAGCTCAGTGGTTCCAGTGCCTGCCTCGCAAGCGCAAGGCCCTGAGTTCGATCCCAGAAACCACATAGAATGCTGGGCATGGTGACTCACGCCCACCAGCAATCAATACCACATACCACAGTGCCAGGCGTGGTGGCTCACGCCTGTAATCCCAGCACTCTGGAGGCAGAGGCAGGAGGATTGCTGAGTTTGAGGCTTGCCTGGGCTACATAGTGAGCTCAGGGCCAGCCTGAACTACAAAGCAAGACCCTGTCTCAAAAAAAAAAAAAAAATCTAGATAAAGCCACATAGGTATGCTTGTTCTTTTATCTTTGTAAATCTTCTGCAAATTTGAAGCTATTTACAAATATGTTGCTAAAGAAAAAAAAGTAACACTTCCCACAAATCAAATTAATGAACAGTTACTGATGCCCAGTAAACAACCAAATGAAAACTGGAGCAACTAACTAAGCTGATTCCCTAACACACCAATGGGGCAGGACACTAATTTGGGCAAATTCACAGCTCAAAAGACAGACTTTGGCCCGTAGAGAACTGTCAGAGACCTCCCGTCTGTGCTGCACAGGGAACCCAGGCCCTGCAGGCGCCCAAGTTCAGAAACGATTTCAAAAGTTCCAGAACTTCAAACAGCTGAGCCCACAGGAGGAGCCACAGGGTTACCCCGCGAGCCATCCTCACCCACAGACAGCAGGTTCCTGAAGTTCTCCAGCATCACATCCCGGTACAGCGTCCTCTGGGCAGAATCCAGCAGCCCCAGCTCATCCTCGCTGAAGACCACAGCCACGTCCCTGAAGGTCACCATGTCCTAGCACGTCAAACACATACCAATGTTTATGGAACAGGGTGAAGGCTCAGTAAGTGTGAGGCAAAGCGAGTTATTCTGGATTCTCAGGGACCCAGATCGAATGTAATAGTTGGCTCTGGTTCGCCCTTCATGCTGCTGATTCCAACCACCAAAGGGGCAGCAGGAAAAGAAATTCTTGCCTTTAGTGCCTTCTGTTGTTTCTCTCTTTTTTTTTTTTTTTTTTGCTTTTTGGAGACAGGGTCTTGCTTTGTAGTTCAGGCTGGCCCTGAGCTCACTATGTAGCCCAG
>PVIC010051600.1:0-12434 GCA_004025085.1 Thryonomys swinderianus
AAAAAAAAAAAAAAAAAAAAAAAAAAAAGTGTACTACACTTTAAAAAGCTTGATCCTGTGAGTATATAAACATAATGGTGGAATTATGAAATTATATAATGTTCACTCAAGAATTACTTACAAATAAAGTATATGTCCTATATAAGGCCTTTTAAGCCTTATATAAGCTTAAAAATAATCTTCCATTTCTAATCAAAGAGAATAATAAAGATTTGTCATAATTTGATTTGTAATAATAAAGAATAATAAAGATATTCTGCCTTTAAGCAATCAGAAAACTATATGGAACACTGATTTATAAAACTGGACAACAGGTAGTAAAGGGCAATAACTTCTGAGAAAGTAACGGCAAGCGAGCTGCGTCCTTGGAGTGCACTGTGTCTCTGCCTGCCTACTAAATGTGTGGGATACAGCCAAAGCAGAAAACTCTATACCATGAAATGTTTATGTCAGGAAAAAAGGGAAGGTTTCAAATTAATGATTTCCTTTAGAAAAGGTGAACAAAACAAATCTAAAGTAAGCACAGTAAGAACAAGTAAGGTCAGTTCAGCAGAGACAAAAGAAGCAACAGCAGTTTCAAGTCTTATAATAAGCTCAGCATGACAGTCACCTACCCTGGTACTTTACCACACTGCTCCTAGATCTGACAGATCTGCACTACAAGACAATTTACACTTTCAGAGAGTCAGTAAAAGTCTGCAGGCTTTAGAATGAGAGTTTGCGCTATGAACCCAGGCAATTTAACCTAATATTATCATCATCTTAACTTAGCGGGGAAGTTTCTTGAAGACAGTGATTGTATCTTTTGCTTTTTTTAGAGCAAAGTTGACTGGTCTAATTGACTAGCCTGTGATTTAAAAATCCTCTTATATCTCTTTCTTTCCAAAGAAATTCAATAAAAATGTTTTTTATCAGTTTGACATTGTCCCCCTGTCTACTGCATTTTCAAAGTACTGCAGCATCTGGAAACTGTTAAAGGAGAGGAGTAAAGACCTCCCCCTCATCCCCAGCAATGCTAGATGAAAACTATCAGAGAAGCTGGCTGCTGACACAATGTCTTCACTAGCATTCAGATGCTCATTTAAGCTCCTCCAGCATTACTTAACTGCTTTAGAAAAGAGCAGAGGCACAAAATTCAAAAACAAAGCACCACACAAATGCCTAAAGAACAAAGGTTATTTTTTGAGGATGTGTGTGTGTGTGTGTGTGTGTGTGTGTGTAGTACTAGGGATAAAATACAATGTTTCATATATTCTAAATAAATCCTCTACCAGTGAGCTACAATCCTTGTCCTTTTTATGTGTACTTTGAAATGAAGCCTCACTGCACTCATTGCTCAGGCTAGCCTAAAACTTGAGATTTTCTTGCTTCAGTTTTCTGAGCAGCTAGATTACAGGGATGTGTAACCATGTACTGCTTCAGACACTTTTTAACAAGCATAAAAGGGTGGAGTGGTTACAGGGAACAAAAGCTTAAAGGAGAAAAGAAGACTGAAGTCTTGTTATATGGGGAATCCAGGTGAGGAAAAAGCTTGATACACGTGAAATAAAAATGCAGAAAGTACTAAAATATGCATACAGACTGCAACTTTTCCAGTTTTTTTTTGAGAAAGGGTCTCGCTTTATAGTTCAGGCTGGCCCTGAGCTCACTATGCAGCCCAGGCAGCCTCCAACTCAGTAATCCTCCTGGCTCTGCCTCCCGAGTACTGGGATTACAGGCGTGAGCCATCACGCCCAGCAATTTTTCCAGTTTTACGAAACTTAAAATGACATTATTGCAAGGATAAAAGAAGCATGGTAGTAGACACTGCACTGCCTCCCTATTGGTTTTTCTCTTCCTGCTGAAGTGCCTCCCTAAAGAATGAAACTAAGTGTCTACCAATTCAAATGAACACAAATGGCTAAAATGTTTCCTTTTTGGTCAGTTTTTACCATTAAGAGAACCTGGGGCAATTTTGTAACTTGGTTTAATTAGAAAGGTCAGAAAGGTGATATACCTGTTCCAAGACTAGATGTCTTTGCTATCTTTGGAGCCCTGAGCAGCTTGCAAAGAGTTCTAGCAACACTTCTCCAGGGACAGAGATAGAGGAGTGTGTGGATAGAGGAGATGCCTGGCTACTATATTTCTAGGCTCAGTAGTTACATAAGGGACCCCAGGCAAACTGAAAAAAGAGTAAGCTAGACCCATACAATGCAATCCTGCTTCCAATTCCTGACCTATGGTTCATGCACATTAGTTTTGCAGTACATAATGATTTTTTTACATCACACTCCATGGTTGTTGTTTTAAGGCTGAAGTCTGCCAATCTTCGTATTAAACGTTGTAATGTTTTCACTGGATCAACCTTCTTAGGGGCATGGCATCAGTTTAGTGCCTCATTGGTATGAGGATAACTCGCATGAAGTCCCTCTACTTTTTATCATATGCTATATTTAAATTTTAACATCACCACTGTATTGTACTGACAGTACAAGATTCTCTTGTATGTTTGCTCCACAAGAGTGGCAGCTCACTCAGTAATCAGTCCGTATCATAAACAGATGTATCTGAGTCTTGGTCTGCCTATTTTAGGAACAAGACCAAGTGGCAGACAATTTCCATGTGAGATATGAAAAAAAAGCCACTCTTTCTCTGCTCCCCGAGCTGGCAATCATAACTAAGTGTAAAAGTTATTATAAATGTCAATAATGAGGTAGTAAACATAAAACATTTCTTATATTGATTTAAAAAATCCTCCTGGAAATAAATATGTAGGCAATCAAAAGGCTCTACCATGTTCTATCTTACAGTGGAGAAAAGCAATTCATTAAGACTCATCTGTTAGGAAGACACACACAGTATGTCATAATTTTCTTGCTCTGTAAACCTGTCAGGCATACTGTGAAGGTATTAGTTCTTAGTGTTCTTTATATTTCTGGTTACTAGGGCTGGGGATTTAGCTCAATGGTACTAAGCCTACCTTGCAAGCCTGAGTTCAAACCCTAGTACCATACACAGAGTCCAAATGTTAGAAGGTGGTACTGATAGCAATTTACAAAGTCACACAAAGACTATATGAGGCATATTCAAACTTTAAGCTCTTTTTCTGATAACTAAAAAGTACATGCTACATATACTACAATGCTTTGTTATTCAGTAATTAAAAATTCTTCATATATGATAGCAACTATATCACTCTTTCTTATGTGTCCTCTAAAAAAAAGAGTAACTGCTTTATTTTTTTAAAATTACTATGCTTTTTCGGGGAGGGAGAGCCCAAAACTCTGTTTTTGCTTAATTGCTCTTGAATGTTTTGAGTACTGTGTTGAAGAGGAGTGGTGATAGTGGACATCTTTCCCTTGTTCCTGATTTTAGAGGGAAAGCTTTCAGTTTTTCTCCGTTTGTATGATGCTGGCAGTAGGTTTGTCATAAAAGGCTTTTGTCAGATTGAGATAAGATTCTTCTATACCTATTTTCTTCAGGGTTTTTAATCATAGGTGGATGCAGAATTTTGTCAAAGCCCCTTTCTGTATCTGTTGAGATGATCATGTGATTTTTGTCTTTGCTTCTATTTATGTGATATATTACATATATTGTAATAAAATTTTGCTAGTTCCACTTAACTGCAGAAAGTGTGGCCATCAGCAAGAAATCAATAATAACAAGTGCTGGCAAGGCTTTGAGGAAAAAGAAACACTTCAATATTTTGTCAGGAATGCAAATTACTACATCCACTATGAAAATCAATATAGAGATTCCTCAGAAAGCTAAAAACAAATATTTCATTTGATGTGGCTATTCCCCTTCTAGGTATATTCCCAGAAGAGTGAAAGACATGATATATGGTAATACATGCATCCCATGCTGACATCAGCACAATTTTCTTTTTTGTTGTTCTTTTTTGTTTTGCACAACTTTCTTAATAGCTAAATTTTGGAAGCTGCCTACATATCTATGAACAGATGAATGGATAAATAAAATGTGGTATTTATATACAAGGGAGTACTAACTACCTGCCATAAAAAGAACACACTTGAATTATCTGTAGGAAAATGGAAGTACCTGAGACCATAATGTTCAATGAAATAATCAGACAAATCAGTTTAAATGCTACATTTTTCTTTATAAGACACTCAAATTATAAATAGCAAAATAAAAGATAGATAATAGAAAATAGTGAGATCTTTCTCAAATGTGAAAGGGATCCAGAGATGGACAAAGAGGCCAGGTACAGTAGTATACACCTGTAATTTCAGCACCTGGGAGGCTATAGCAGGATTGCTGCGAGTTTGAGGCTAGCCTGGACTACACAGCAAGACCCTATCTTGAAAAATAAAAAAACAAAACAAAAGAGGTGGAGATAAAGGGGAGAGAGAGAAGGCAAAGTAATGAAAATTTAGTAAGACCCCAATTGATGAGGGTATAACACTCTCTGCTCTGGCAACTCAATTAACACATAAGGTGGGTAGGTAATCACCTGAATTCAACAATGATCTTCCTCTGTGGAAGACCAGAGAAAAGTTCACTTTTCAGTCCATATTTTGAGCCGTCTTCAATTACTTGTTGTAGCACTGCCTAGGAAAAAAAAGCAAGAGGACTTAATGACAGAAAATACTGTATTCTTATATGTTCATTCTGCTTCACGGAACTGAGAATTTTATACCACTGTGAGCAGCATAACTTCCAGTACCACCCTCCCTTGTTGCTTAATGCTCATTAGAAGTCATAGCAGGTAATGCTGAACCCTGAAAAATCAGTATATCTCAATTATTCATTCCTACAGAAACTAATGATGTATGTAGGTGAGGCAACTGAAGCTTTGTGTGATGAAGTAGTTGCCATAGGTAGCACAGTATAGTAACAAAAGCAGGAGCATCTAATATTTATTGAGTACATACTATGTGCCAAGGACTGTGCTAAGCATTTTATATGTACTAGCTCATTTAATTCTTACAGTCTCAGCAATGAGTATTTTTATAAATAAGGAAAGACAAACACTGAGAGATTAATGTCACACTGCTATAAAGTCACAAAAAATTTTTGTGAGGGCTGGAGATTTAGCTCAGTGGTTCCAGCACCTGCCTCGCAAGCGCAAGGTTCTGAGTTTGATCCCAGTAACCACATACAATGCTGGGCGTGGTGACTCAGCTCACCAGCAATCAATACCACATACCACAGTGCTGGGCGTTGTGGCTCACGCCTATAATCCCAGCACACAGGAGGATTGCCTAGTTCCAGGCTTGCCTGGGCTACATAGTGAGCTGAGGGCCAGCCTGAACTACAAAGTGAGACCCTGTCTCAAAAAAAAAAATTTTGTGATATTAACCATCACAAGTAATGGTAGGAAACAAAGACATAATTAAAAGCCTACTGGCCGCCGGGCGTGGTGGCTCATGCCTATAATCCCAGCACTCAGGAGGCAGAGACAGGAGGATTGCTGAGTTTGAAGCTTGCCTAGGCTACATAGTGAGCTCAGAGCCAGCCTGAACTACAAAGTAAGACCCTGTCTCAAAAAAAAAAAAAAAAAAAAACCTACTGGCCATACAAGTGAGACACAAGGAAATCTTGCAGAAATATCAAACATATTGTAAGTTAATTTTGTTATTAATAACTATTGTATAGTTCAAAAAGTTCATACTTTGTCTACACCAACGGTGGTAAGGTTTTCAAAAGGTAAGATTTTAAAACTACCATGATACTTTTATTTACACTTACATTGGTTTTGCTTCACCAACTATAGTTTGAGTCCTGAAACTGTATCATGATGTGAAGAATTTTATTACCAAAAAGAGATGGTAAAGATGGTCACTAAATGGGACAGAATGTAACAGCAGCTAGTAAAATATAGAGGCAGAGAGTAAAAAGCAGCAGCATTCACAGAGTGCTGTGAGTTGCTTCTCTGTTATCTTTATTCCATGTAATCTTAAACATAGGCAACATTTCCCATTTAATGCAAAACTAAGGTGCAGAATACATACTTATTCAAGGATCCAAAAAATAGTAATTCTGTTTACTCACACAGTACAGTAGGACATAAAGAATATATAGACATTAAATTTATAATATCAGTCATGGAGTAGGATCCAGTAAATTTAAGAAGATTGTAGAGGTAAACATTAGTGAGGAGCAATCCATGTTCAGATTATCTAAATTTCAGGTGTACAGTTTTTCACTTCTCATCCCTTTGCATGAATAGTTGATTCTGTAAAAGTTAATAACAATGTGGGCCAGAGATTTAGCTCAGTGGTTCTGGCGCCTGCCTCGCAAGCACAAGGTCCTGAGTTCCATCCCAGTAACAACATAGAACGCTGGGCATGGTGACTCACGCCCACCAGCCATCAATACCACGTAGCACAGTGCCGGGCGTGGTGGCTCACGCCTGTAATCCCAGCACTCCGAGGCAGAGGCAGGAGGATTGCTGAGTTCGAGGCTTGCCTGGGCTACAGAGTGAGCTCAGGGCCATCCTGAACTACAAAGCAAGACCCTGTCTCAAAAAAAAAAAAAGTGAATAACAATGTTAGAATTCTCCTTAGCAAATTCTGTTCACTGATTTCTCTGGCATCAACAAGAGAAAGTACTTCAATAAAAGATTCTTACTGCCAGTGAGACTCAGCTGCTATGTATCTTCCAACTAGTCAAAGAATCAATATTTTAACTGCCAAACCCAATTAAATGATTAATTTTTAATAATTTTATAAATACATTCTTCTTTGAAAAGCTAAAAATATAAGCATTTAAGATAAGTCTAAGGGCCCTATCATTACCATAGTTTTCTTCCATCCCCAGGGTAACCACTTTTGCTTCTCAGTACCCTTTGTTGTTTCCTCTTCCACTACACTTTACCCTACATTCCATATACCTGCTTCTAGCTTGTTACTTTACACTTCTAGGTCATTTAAACTACTTCCTACAACTTCAACTACTACTTACCTTAGCCATCTGTCTTGAGCTACATAATATATATTCAACTCAGGATTGGACATGTCTCTTAGGCACTTCATATGGAATATACTCACTCTTCCTTCTTTACTATTTCCATAAACCTTTCTTCCACGTACCCAATTAATCAAGTCCAGTAGGCATTTGTAATGTTTATTCTTTTCCTTAATCTCCAGAACTAATCACCAAGCCCTTTGTATGCTCTCTTCTAAATATTATCAAAGGTATTCCCTCAGTCTCTTTTAGGTAGTTATTGTCAGCTGTAGCACTGCAAACATAATCTCAATAAAACAATGCCTCTTTTCTTATATTTTGGGGAGGTGCTGGGGAAAGAACTCAGGGCTTCACACATGTTCTACCACTATAATACATCTCCAGCTCCCCATAAAAACACATATTTAAGTATATGGTCTATTTAATCCTTCAGTGACTTTCCACAATTTAAAAGATTTTACTGACCAGTGGTGCATGCCTGTAATCCCAGCATTCTAAAAGACTGAGGCAGGAGGATTTCAAGTTCAAGGGTTGCTTAGGCAATTTAGTGAGACGTTTAGTGAGACTTCAAATTGACATAATAATAAAAGAGCTGAGACTGCAGAACAGTGTGAAGACACTGGGTACAATCCCTGATACTATCAAAAAGAAAGGCAGCCGGGCATGGTGGCTCTCACCTGTAATCCCAACACTCGGGAGGCAGAGACAGGAGGATTGCTGAGTTCGAGGCTTGCCTGGGCTACATAGTGAGCTCAGGGCCAGCCTGAACTACAAAGCAAGACCCTGTCTCAAAAAAAAAAAAAAAGACAAAGACAAAGAGAAAGAAAATTACATGCATATCATTTTTTTTAAAAAGAAATTTATTTGTGAAAGGCATAGTTTTAGAGTCATAAATTGCAAGTTAGAAAGTGCTGGGTTTTTTTTATTTTTTAGTTTTTTGAGACAGGGTCTTTTTTTTTTTTCTTTTGAGACAGGGTCTCGCTTTGTAGTTCAGGCTGGCTCTGAGCTCACTATATAGTCTAGGCAAGCCTCGAACTCAACAATCCTCCTGTCTCTGCCTCCTGAGTGCTGGGATTACAGGCATGAGCCACCACGCCCGGCACTGTGGTATGTGGTATTGATTGCTGGTGGGCGTGAGTCTTCACGCCCAGCATTGTATGTGGTTGCCGGGGATCGAACTCAGGACCTTGCACTTGCACGGCAGGAGCCAGAACCACTGAGGTAACCCTCCGGCCCATGAGACAAGGTCTTGTTTTGTAGTTCAGGTTGGCCCTGAGCTCACTATGTAGCCCAGGCATGCCTCGAACTCACAGCAATCCTCCTGCCTCTGCCTCCTAAGTGCTGGAATTACAGGCATTAGCCACCATGCCTGGCATTGTGGTATGAGGTACCAAGGAACAAACTCAGGAACTTGTGCTTATCAGGCAGACACTGGAACCACTGAACTAAATCCCCAACCCTAATTTTTTGCTATAAATATTAAGATGAAATAAATTTAATCAGTATATTAGCAACAATCATCACATGTACCTCCATTTTTTTTTTTTTTGAGACAGGGTCTCGCTTTGTATTTCAGGCTGGCTCTGAGCTCACTATGTAGTCCAGGCAAGCCTAGAACTCAGCAATCCTCCTGTCTCTGCCTCCCGAGTGCTGGGATTACAGGCATGAGCCACCACGCCCGGCACTGTGGTATGTGGTGCTGATTGCTGGTTGATTGCTGGTGGGTGTGAGTCTCCACGCCCAGCACTGTATGTGATTACCAGGGATCGAACTCAGGACCTTGTGCTTGCGAGGCAGGCACCGGAACCAGAGTTAATCCTCTGGCCCTGTACCTCCATTTTATACATATTTATATATGCTTAAAACATAGAAAAATAAGAACTTATAAGAAAAAGCTGAAATTTCTGAGCAGAAAATATAAAACCCTTCAACATTTCTAATTTCATATCCTCCCACTTTGGCATCCTGTGTACAAACCATGCCTGTCCATCTGCTAATCTCCAGACAATGCCATATTTTCACTGGCTATACCATGGCCCAAGCCGTGCCCTGTGACTAGGATGCCTGCTTTAGGGTCTCCCATCCCAATTCAAGGTCATGTCCTCTCTCCTCGGGATAGACTTATAGCTTTCTTTACACTAGGACTGCATCTTACACATTAAAATACAATTACAATATTCATCACATTCTCATATTCATATTACGCTATTTTTTATGCTTTTATTTGCTTATAAGTTCCTTGAGGCCAGCATCCACACCACTTAATCTTCAGATCTGGATAAAATACACTACACTATAGCTCATACACTAAAATACAATCCCTACTGAATAATATGCAGATTAGTGGCCACAGTGCCGAAAACTTCTTACAGAATGTCTGCCACCTAAGCCTCTTGATATTCCAATAAATGAATATGCTAGAAGTTCACCTATTTATCAGTATGTATGTTTAAATGTAACCTGTACTCAGTGATGTATGTACTGATATAGACAAGGTTTTAATCAGAAATGAAATCTGTCAAAAGTTAAGTTTTTTGGAATGTTTTAGCAAATTATTAAATATTCCAATTTGTTGGTACTTTATCACCATCTTTTTACATGGATGACTTCTGTCATTTCACTGAACCCTGTTGGTTATTTTCCTATAGCTCCTACCAGGACTTTTAAGGAAGTTATTGCTGCCCATTTGCTATTTCTTTGGTCACCAGCTATATTTAAGACCACTCATTTTTTCCATGTGTTCACAGAAATTACCTATGACTTAAATGCATCCACTGTCTATGGCTATGAGCAAAAACTCAATTCCTGAATGAGATAAATGGAATGATTTAAGTTAGTATCTCTTCCTTCTTTTTTTCCCCTTTTGGTAGAGCATACAAACGTGAAATGTTTGTATGTTATATGAATATATACTTATCAAATAAAAAAGTGTGTGAATATAATGATACTATACATTATGCAGGGTAATTGTAAAATATACCTAAGAAAATAGGGCTCTGTCTGCATTTTTTTACTTAATGTACTTTCTGGGCTGGGGATTTAGCTTAGTGGTTCCGGCACCTGCATAGCAAGCACAAAGTCCCTAGTTCCAACCCCTAGTAACCACATACAACAATACTGGGTGTGGTGACTCAAGCCCACCCGCAATCAGTACTGCATACCACAGTGCCAGGCATGGTGGCTCACACCTGTAACCCCCACACTCAAGACGCAGAGGCAGGAGGATTGCTGAGTTCAGGGCTTGTCTGGGCTGCATAGTGAGCTCAGGGCCAGCCTGAATTACAAAGCAAGACCCTGTCTAAAAAAAAAACCAAAAAACCTGTACTTTTTTTTCTTCCTCTTACTGAAAAGATTATTACTTAAAGTTAGTTTTTCTAGCAAGTCACATACAATCAACAGACAGATGGTGATGCTTCTTTACAATGCCGTTATGGTGATTCTTCACAGAGAAAACGATTAATTTGTGGCTGGTCCTAAGAAGACCTAAATCTTTTTACAATGTTTTGAAAAATTCAGACATGCAAATGACCATAAAGAAATTAATCAAACCTAATGCAGAAGAAATTGTTAAAATTATAACACAATAAAATTATGAGATGTAGCACAGGCATGCTTACCACTTTTTCAGAATGTGGGTATCACTGCTGTAGGATGTCTTTACTATGACCCTGAGCTGGGCTACTGTAAGCAATCTGTTTGACCACTTTTTTTTTTTTTTTTTTTTGAGACAGGGTCTTGCTCTGTAGTTCAGGTTGGCTCTGAGCTCACTATGTAGACCAGGCAAGCCTCAAACTCAGCAATCCTCCTGTCTCTGCCTCCCAAGTGCTGGGATTTTAGGCATGAGCCACCAGGCCTGGCACTGTAGTATGTGGTATTGATTGCTGGTGGGCATGATCACCATGCCCAGCATTGTATGTGGTTACTGGGATCAAACTCAGGACCTTGCGCTTGTAAGGCAGGCACCAGAACCACTGAGCTAAATCTCCGCCCCCCCTTGACCTTTTAATGTAAATCACACTAAGATTCAGGTTCTAACACCTGCAATAAAAGGAGAATTTCTACCTGAAAACAAACAGCTAAACTTCAAAGTCTGAATTCTTGGTTCTTCAACATTAATGGAGGATTTTGAAATTTTCTACTCAATTTAATAATTGAGTAGAGGCTATCCTTATACCAGAGAAATTCTGCAGTTTGTTAATTATAATAAAAATATCATTGCCACTGAAATGTTATGTCAATATATACTTTTCCTCAAAATATACACTTTCTCTCTTTCGGCAGAGATTGCTTTAAAGGCAAAACTCCATCTACAATAACATATTTTCCTAAAGAAAATATTGTTCAAATGGCTCATGTTCAAGGCACATTTGGGGAGGCTGCATTTCTACTTCCATAAAACTGAGAAAATAAGCCAAGGGTAGAAGCACAGGCCTGTAATTCTAGCACTTGAGAAGCTGACACAGGAAGATTCCACGTTCAAGGCCGACTTGCACTACATAGTGAGGCATTTTAAAAAAAATAATGAAAAGAAAAAAAAACTTAGAGGATAATGTAGATACTTTAAATTATATAACTTTGGAATGAGACTGTTATTAGAAATTTTGGTTTTAAGCTATTTTCAATCCAATACTAACATTTGCTAAGTCTGAGACAATACTGAGTTATATTTCTTTATAAAAATAAGTCCAAAGCATACATTACAATAAATTTTAAAATTCAATCCAAATGAAATTCATGTAAAGGTTTCACACTACTAGCTATCCAGGAATACTTGTACTCCAAGGTCTTCCTGGAACAATTTGTCTATAAGATTTCCTTCTCCAACTCTTTACAGAATTGGTGGCAAACCTATGGCACATGTGTTATTTGCTTTTCTTTTAAGACAAATTACGTTAATGTATGAGTTGTTTTTTTCCAAAAACCTCAGTACTCGGGTTTAATTGCAGTGTTGGTACTTTGTGATAAATAGGTGGGTTTTGAGTTGCAGTCTGGACACTTGCCTCTTAAAAGTTCACTATCACTACCCTAAGACTTCCTGATTTTTCCAACTCTGAACTTTCTTATGCTTATTGTATCAACCACCTTTTTTTTGATATTTATTGTTTTATTAAAAGAAAAGCTGTTTCTTGGGTTCTTCTGTATAAATTGTATGCTTTCAAAAAACTGTAGGGTACTAGGAAGCAGAAACCAATGTGCTTTTCTTGTATTCAATACACAGCTCACTTATTCACTCAATAGTTATGTAGTTATTCAACAGTGAGAAAACAGATGCTATAATCCTGCTGGGAAATGGAGTTAAAGGGCAAGTGACATTAACAAAACAAAAGGAATGTAGAATAGCAACTGCAAGTTCTGTAAAGGATAGATATACAGTTCTGCGACAGAGTATAAATGCAAAGATCAGAAAACTATTGCCAAGAAAATATTGAGAGCTGAAGGGTAAGTAGTTGTTAACTTAGAGCACAATCCAGGCAGGAAGATAATTATGTGCAAATGCTATGAGCAAGAGGAGGCATGATGAG
>PVIC010051601.1:0-12437 GCA_004025085.1 Thryonomys swinderianus
CCTAACCGTTTGACCCGTCCCACCCCGGCCCTTTCCCTCCCTTTGCCTCCAGGCTCTGACCTCCCCCCGACTCTCCGGGCCCCACAGCTCGTCCCTCGTCCGGCCTCCTGTCCTCTGTGCTGTCCGGGATGCTCGGCCGGGCCGCTGACCCCGCCCCTCTCCCGCAGCCCGCTGGCGGCGCGGCCCCCCTCGCAGGCGGCGGAGGCGGCGGAGCCGCGCGGCGCGGGGTTCTGGGACGCGTTCGCCAGCAGGTGGCAGCAGCAGCAAGCGGCGGCGGCGTCCGTGCTTCGCAGCGCCGAGCCCAGCAGGGAGCCGGACGTCGAACCGGGAGACGAGCCCGCGGAGGAGGGCGTGGACCACCCGGAGCCGAGGGAAGCGGACCCCGCAGCCGGCTTCAAGTGGGGCTTCCTTACCCACAAACTGGCTGAGATGAGGGTGAAGGCCGCGCCCAAGGGCGACTAGCCGGCCCGCTGATCGGGGCGCCCGCCCTTCCCACTCCCATAAACGTACCCCTGGCCCAATACCTCCTGTGACCGACTGGTTTCATCCTGACAACGGCAAAAGCAACTTGGGTGGGCGCCCCCAGCGCGATCTATCTGGTGGGGTCCTCTCTTACTGCCCTACGAACCTGCAGGGGGGCAGTGGCCGGAGACAGCCCGGGTGTCTGGAGGGACGCTGGTCAGTTTAAGGAACAACTTTCTAGAAAGCAAAGGAGACCCAGGAGACAGGCTTCGAGATCTTGCCCCGCCTTGCTTTAGTGAGCAAACATGGCAGGCGGGCCTATCCTCGCGGTCCCTGTGCTAGGGACCGGTCACGGCCAAACCAGAGAACTCCGCACTAGCGCGTGCCAGCGAAGGTGACAGACCCGGAACCGAGGCTGTTCACGGTCAGTCAGGAGGTGAGGTGCGCTGGGAACTCGACGGGCGACTTCGAAAAAAGTAGCAAGATGTGAGGCTTCCGGCTGGAAAAATCCTGGGCCCCTCTTTAGGCACCTCGATTTCCGATCGCCCTGGAGCCTCAGTCCTTCATACCCCCTGACCACAAGGGAGCAGCAGAGCTCAGGGAATAGGAGCCATTTGGGGGTCGGTGGACCCCAGATTTCTGGGGCAGACCTTTCCCCAGGTGCCCTCGAAAGCTCTATTTCCATGTCGGGTCGACCTGACGGTCAGGGGCAGGAAAGATCACAGTGGTGTTCGTACTCATTCGGCAGTGGTCAGAGCGGCCGTTCTTTACTGAGCACGTACGCGCCAGATAAACTGCCAGGTGCTTAACAATTATTCCAGAACTAGTTTCCCCCACCCGGGGTCCTCTTTAATAACCCGGGGGTGGTGCTCTGGCCCAGAGAGGTTGAGTAATTGTCCGGGGTCACACATGCAGCCTGAAAACTACCTTCACACCCACACGCGTACCCACGCAAACCTGCTGGCCCCCTTCCTCCACGTCCGTCCCGTCCCCAGTGCAAACTCGCGAGCCGGTTAAATACCGCTTTCGTTTTATTCAGTAGCTCTGCGCATCTCACTTTCACCATCGCCCTCCAGACCCGGTGTCCCCGTAGGGTCTCGAGGCCACTGCGCCCCTCTCTGCCGCCAGCGCTCGGAGGGACTCGCGGCTCCTTCTGTCCTCCCTTCCAGAGGTTTGGGTACGGAGACCCCCGGGGAACCGAGGGACTGCTACCCCGAAGCCGCGCGCGGGGTCCAGCCCGCGCTCTCAGCGACCCAGGCGCCTCCTTACGGAGGCGGTCACACCTCGGACTCGCGCGGCGGGCCGCGGGCGCGCTGGCAGCCGTACAGCCACTGGATGACACGCGCGTTGCGCTCCACCACCGACACCGAGGGCCGGCCGTCCCGCGCCGAGCCGGCCGCCTCCGAGCCGCCGCCGCCGCCGGCCGCACAGTCCGGGCCGCCCGCGCCGCCCTCGCTGGACGTCCAGTCGCTGGTGTCCCCGGAGCCGGGCGGCGGCGAGGTCCCGGTCTTGGGGCTGGCGTCGGCGCCCCAGCTCTGCGGAGAGAAGCGCTCGGCGCCCAGCACCTCCACGAGCGCGCGCTCCAGGCCGCAGTAGTTGAAGAAGCGCTCCTTCTCCGACAGCGGCAGCGAGCATGTCGGGCACAGCGGCCGCTTCCCAGCCGCCTCCGGGGCATCTGGGGGCGCAGCCCAAACCCCAGGAGCTGCCGGTCGCTCTCCTGGGCCGGGGCTGCTCGGGGCAGCGTCCCGGGGGGCGCCCAGGAAAAGGCGGCGCACCAGCCCCTGGCCCTTGGCGTTCTCTTTGTTCACCGACGCCTTGACGTCCCGCTTCTGGCGGTAGAAGATGAGGGAGTCCGGCCTCGGCTGCCGCCTGCCGCTGCCCCGGCGGGCCGGCCCGGGTGTCCTGGGCGCCGCCGCGGGACTCAGCTCATTGCACACGTGCGGGGCAAGCGGCCCCGGAGTCCCGCGCAGGGCTGGTTCCTGGCGCCGCACTATCACCTGGTGCGTTTTGACGTACTTGGCTTTGTCGGCCTCCAGCCTCTCCACGGCGCTGGGGGTCCGTCCCCGGGATGGAGTGGAGGGAGAGGCCAGGAGCATCTCAGCAGAGCTGGCCAGAACAGAGCCCCATAAACCGGGGAGGAGCAACCGGCCGAGACTCCTCGAGTCCTGCAAAGGGAGCAGAATGGTCAGGAGGTGCCCTGCCCCTGTCTGGCAGGCATTGCCGGGTACAGATCAGCTGACCACCCAGCCCCACCCGTGTCGGCCAGGTCCTTGTCCAGGGAGGAGGAGCTCAGGCCATGTCCTCCCCTATCCTTGAGAAGCACTGGGTGGGGACTCTCTGGTGCCTAAGAAACATATGCCCCTTTGTGGGTGTCCCGGTCTAGCCACAGGGCCATGCGAGGAGGTGTTCACAAGCAGGACACTTAGAAAAGGAAGTGGGGCTGGTCCCAGCCCAATTCCCAAAAGTAGCCTTAACCGGAAAAAATACCTCTTCCCAATCCAGCAGCTTTAAACCCAAGACTATAAGGCTCCCCAGCCACAGGCTGGTCCAGCAGGCCCACCCTTCCTGCCCCAAGTACAAGGTCAGGGCTATAACCACAGGGTAGGAGCCTCCAGTAATTGCAGCCAGCTATCCCGCCAAGCCTAGTGGGTCATCCCGGAAGGAGCGGGAGGTGGACCCCAGGTCATGTCTGCCAGTTACTGCCAGCTCCTCTCTGCCCCGGCCAAGAGGATTCCAGAAAACCGAGCTGTAAACATCACCTGGTCCGGTCCATGCATCTTCCGTGTCATAGGCAAGAAACCGAGCTGGAGAGGAGGGAACTTTGCTGGGGCCCTGCCTAGAATAGGGACCTGGACTGGAAGCCAGGTCTCTTCAGAACTAGCTCAGAATGGATTCCTCAGTTGCCTATCCGGACCTCCCTCTGGTATTTCACTTCTGTTCTTGCTACTGGAAAACCAAGTAATTACCCGTTAGAGAGATGAGCCTCGAGTCCCTGGCCCTGCTTCTCCCCAATAACCTGTGTGCACAGAGATCTGCCCTCCGGCTCCTGGCTCCCTTCTCTTCCTGAGACCTCTGACCCTTCTGCTCTTCCACCTCCCCGGAGCTGGGGAAAGGGGCATGGAGGAGCTGTAAATCAAGAGCTGACAGTTTCCTTGGCAGTTAAAAGAATGGGCCACCCACGAGGCTCAGCGAGTCCCATCCTACCCTGCCCCTGTCCCCCTAGTCCCCTGTCCGCAGCAGCTAGGAGGATCCCTTAGTGCTCGGGAGTGAGGGAAACTTGGATCTGGAGGCAACAAAGGAATAGACTAGCCAGAGGTGAGGGGGAGATGTGTTAAGTGTTGCCCCTCCCAGCCCGGGGAAAGACACCCTGCCAACAGCCCCCCCAAGCCCTGCCTCCAACCGGTTCAGATCTTCTCAACCCCCAGGACCCTCCCACAATGCATCTGCTCGGAGGCAGTTAGTGACTGGAGCCTGGTGGTGTCCCCCTTTTCTGCTTCCAGGGACTCTACTGTGCAGTGGGTCTGATTCCAAAGTCCCAGGAGGGAACTGGGCGTGTCTGACCTCACGGGTGCTCTACCCCCTTCTCTTCTCCCAGCCCTGAGTGGGAAGGCTATAAAAAGTCCCTAAACACAGGGACCAAAATAATCTAGCATCTCCTGTCTCTCCCCTGCCTCTGGCCAGAGTTTGATGCTAGGCTACAGACAGGCCCACCCTAAAGGCCTGGTGGCAGCTGGGGTCCCCGCCATCCCTTTGCCTGTTCCTCTCGGAGTCCTGGCCCAAGCCTCGGGCTCTGGACATGGGCTGGCTTCTCATAGTCAGTGGCTTGGGGCCAGCAGGCCCCTGGGTGCCTTCCCACCCCAGCACCGGGCTCCAGAGGCACTCACCTCGGGGTGGGAGGCTGAATCGCAGGGGTCCCTGGGCAGATCCAGACTAAGGGTAGGAGGGACAGCAGGGACTAGAAGTAACTTTGGTGGCAGCCAAACCTCACTCTCCACAGGAAAAGCTGAGACAGCCTCCACCCCCAGCCCCTGGATTAACCCTTCCTGACTCAGAGCCTGGCTTCGGTTAACTCCTTCTTGACCGCAAGCTCAGAGAGAGGACCTGGAAACAGAGTCTGCTGCCTCTATTTTCCAGATGGCCAAACAGATCTTGCCAGGTTAAATGGCTTGCCACAGAGGCACCAAGAATTTAGGGGCAGAGCTAGGGCTCCAAGCAAGGCCTCCTGTCGACACTGAACTGGAAGGCAGAGCATAACACGGGGTTCTAGCCCATTTGCTTTTTCCCCTCCTTGGCAGGAGGAGGCCTGGCCTGGCCTGGCTGTTAGGTGGGCGGCAAACCTGGTCTTGAGTTCAGGCATCCGCAGCCTAAGCATGGGGCGCTGGTGCTGCAGATAGGAAGATGAGCCTGTTCCAGCAAAACCGAGTGCACTGGAGGTGCCTGTGCACACGGTCCCGAGGATGAGAGGGACCGGCTGGGAAGAGGGTGACAGAGGAGGTGTCTGGGGCCAAACTTCTATCCTTTGTTCTCTTTGTTCCTCTCGCCCCACTTGGGGACTCCTAGAGCTGGGACAATCTCTCATCTCCCCCGTCTCCCCTTCCCTTCCCCCCTTCACTTCCCGCTCCCTCTGGTGTTTGCACATTGCGGTGTTCTCTCTCAGGTTTCCTGTGACTCCTGCGTGGGCTCTGACCACAGCGCCCGCGCCAGTTCCACTTCACGGGTGAGGAAGCGAACAGAGAGGGGAGCCCCCCCCCAAGTCCGCTTCCAAATCTGCTCTTGCCAATCTGCTCTTGCCATGGCACTGCGTCCTGTCCATAGCGACAGGTTACGAGTGTGACAACCCAGAGGCCATCTGCTGAGAGACTGTTACTGTATCTACGGCAAGTGAGAGGTTTTGTTTGGTTGGGTTTTGTCTGTGTTTTTGCCCATGACTGCTCTATAGCGTTTTATTTGGGCATTTTACAAAATGTTTTCAGGTGCTTTGTCACAATTCAGAGGACAATCTTTGGGGAGGAGGCTTTATTATTTTTTCCCTTTTGTAGCAGGATAGGCTTGGACTTCTCTAAGTTTGCACAAGAAGGAATTAACAGCTAATTTTCACTGAGCGGTGAAGGTGCTCTGGGGGCGGTTCAAGGGACTCTGCCCAGGGCTTAGCACAGTTCATGGCTCCTTCCTACTCCTCACTTCGCAGACCGAGGTGGGTCTGCCGGCCAGCGTGAGGGCTGGGCAGGAAGGGGTTAAGCCGGTGAGGCCTCCAGGACCCAGCTGGGATGCTGTCAATGGCAGGAAACCTGGCCTGCCAGGACGAGATGGGGCTGCCACGTCTGACTGACTGCAGCAACCCCCATCCCTTTGGTCTTAAAGGGTCGTCCGGGCTGGGTGGAAGGGGGGGTTCGCAGCTCTGCGCTGGCCTCAAGGACCTGCTAGACCTCAACTAGGGGGTGTCTGCAGGGCGATGCAGGTGCTGCCTTGTGGGGTGCCTGTCAGAAGCCAGGGCTGCCCTCACAAAGCTCACTGGCACTCGGGGAGCCCAGTCAGTGTGACCCTCAGGTGTGCCCTCCAGAGCCTTGATCCCAGCACTCCTGCCTGGAGGTGACCTACCTGCCCTGGGGGAGAGCCGCCTGGGCCAGAGCACAAGTGGAATCCGAGTGACTTTCTGGGTGAAGGGCGCTGAAGGAGGCCGAGAGGAGGCCCCAGGGGCTGCGGAGGGGCCGGGGTGGGGGAGGAGGGCGCCTCCTCCCTCAGCCACAGTTGCGGGATCGTCAGGTTCTGGAGAGCGGTCCAAGGGAGAGACGGAAGGTGGCTCCTTCCTGCTCTAGAGCCAGGACCCTGGGGCTGGGGAGGTCGAGTCTGAGGGACGTTGTTTGCTTCCTGTTTCCGACCTCATTCCTGGTCGTCTCCACCGGTCGGGAATGGGCCTGAGTCAGAATCGGCTCCTTTCAAGAAAGTGCTGGGAAGCCGGAGCGGGGCGGCTGCCGGGAAGGAGGGGCCCAGCGGGGAGGCTCTTCAGCTCTGCCCCGACCTCGCGGAGCAGGCGGGTGTCCCGCCGCACGCACGTCCACACCTGGGTCCTGCTTTGATTCTCATCCTGCCTCCCGTTCTCCCGCTGTGCGGCCTGCATCCCGGAGGCCACCTCTCGGACGTCCTCCACGGCAAAGGAAGCGAGGGGGAGGGGGCGCCTCGCTCACGGGTGGCAGGAGGATGCCGAGACGGGCACCGCGGGGGGCTCTGGAAATGTTGGACGACCCTGACCCTAAAGCTTTCTCCTTCTCCCAAGGCCTCCTGTCACCTCTGGGCTGCGTGTTTCTCCCAGTCCTCAGCTGCTTGCGACAAATCATCTGCGACACCTGCGCGGTGCCGGGGCCCGCGGACGGGCTGGAGGCGGCTCGGGCTCAGGGCGCAGCCTGGACGCGTGGCGCCGACGTGAAGAGCCGGTCACGGTGAAGCCTGTGGCGCAAAGATGAACAAAGCAGATGCGGGGGGTGGGGGGTGATTTGTTCCGCTGGGCCGAGAAGCTTCAAAGGACAAGTAACCTCCGCGAGGCCTGGCGGGGAGCCCGGGCTAAGAGGACAGCAGGGGCCAGGGTCTCGGGGAGGGCAAGAGGTCGGGCGGGGTGCCCGGGGCGGGCCTGGAAGAGCCCGGCCAGGAGGGGGCTGCGGGCCGGGAAGAGTCGGGAGGGGCGCGCGGGGTGGACGGGCCTCCCGGGAGCCCCGCGGAGAGGAGAGCGGCAGCTCCCTCTCCTTCGGGCTCTTTCCGTTTGGGGGAAGAGCCTCCGCCACAACAATGGCCGGCTCCAGCGCCGGCCTCTCCGCGGGGTGTGGCTCGGGGCAGAGCCGGGCGCCCGCAGTGGGAGGAGAGGCGCGGGGCCGGAGACCCTGCAGCGCTGCTTTGTGCGCGCCTACGTGTTGCTGGGGAGCAACGTGAAAACGCGAATACGGCTTCTGTTCTCACAGTTTATCGACAGCAAATTTATTTTTTCTCATTCTGAGACAGGGTCTCACTAAGCTACCCAGGTTGGCTTTGCTCTTGCTGTACTCCTGCCTCAGCCTCCTGAGTGCTGGGATTATAGGCCAGCAACCATTAAGCCCAGTCAGTTTTGTTTAAAAGTTTGAAGCAGGACAGGGTGTAGTTGTTCGCACTTGTAATCCCAGAAGTCTGAAAAGCTCAAACAGGAGCTTCAAAAGTTCCAGCCCAGCCTGGTTGGCTTTGCAACTCAGTGAGACTGTGACTCAAAATAAAAATCGCTCGGGATGCAACTCAGTGTGGAAAGAAAGAAAAAGAGAGAGAGAGAGAAAGGGAGGGAGAAAGGAGGGAAGGATAGATTAAATTATTACTGACCATGAATGGGTGTTTTTGACTAGCAAAATTACTGTGCTGTTAACATCAAAAGTTTTGTGTAGGTTTCTTTGTTTCTGTTTTTATTGTACTGGGAATCAAACGAGGGCCTTGCACTTGCCAGGTAGGCACAGGAACCACTGAGTTAAATCCCCAGCCCAGCCTTAAAATTCTTAAAGCAACACTTAATTGTAAATTGGACAATGAGTTTTATATAACACGTTCAAACATAAAAGTGGAGTATATAATGGTCATCGATACAGGATATATTACCAGATATTTGAACGTCATTGTATACATTCCCATCTCATATCACAATTTCTTCTTTCTCACAAATCAAAACCACATCTGTAGAAGTAAAGAAGTGGTCCCGTGCTTCCCATACGTCATGGCCAGGCTTCATCTGCAAATATATGAGTAAGTGAGGCATGGCGATACCCACCCTGCAGTCACAGCACTCCAGAGGCTGAGGCAGGAGGATCACTACGAGTTTGAGCCCAGCCTGGGTTCGTAGCAAGACCCCGTCTCAAAAAAAAAGGCAAAAAAACAAATATACGAATCAAATGCATTATTATTTGCTTATTATTGCCAAGGGTTTATCAGCTGGTTGGGAGTAACTCAGTGGTAGAGATTTAGCTGTGCAAGGCTCTCCATTCCATCCCTAGCACTGAAAAAACAAAACCAAAATACCCCAAACCCTCAGCCATCCTTTGTGGCTATTGCAAACACCAAGCCCCACGTCGTCTGAGTAAGAAGTGACGCAAGGGCCGGACCCCTTGGCAGTGCCGGAAACAACACTTCCTTCTTGGAATCGCGGCGAACTCTGGGCGGAAAGACTGAAGGGCTACTCAGCCGGCTGTCTGTTCCTCCTGCCTCAGAGGCTTCCCCGCCCAGGCCCGCTTGCCCTCTGCGCGGGGACTGTGCGCCCCCTCTGGGGCACCCCAGGAGCCAGCCCGGGAGCCTTCGTGGCCCAGATAAAGCCGGTCCCGGTCCCGGTCCGTGCAGAAGTGTTTGGTTCCCTGGGACTGGGCGGTGACCAGCGTGAGAGCAGATGTGGAAGGTGACACTCTACGCTGTGCAGGGTTGCGCATAGGTCCCGGGTGACAGACACCGTGGCTTAGTGGTTGTCGCGTGGGAGACAGGATCGAGGATCTCTGGCCGGCTGACCTTGCAAGGCTCACCCCTGGGCCACAGCCCAGGCCTGGAATCTAGTGGTTAATTGCTCACCCTTGAATGAGTGCCCCTAACAGGAAAGACACAGCCACAGTGGTGACTTTGTTTCCAAAGGTATACTACCCCGCAAGATCCCTGGGAAGCAAGTAGCTCCCTGGGGAGCTACAACACTCCACTCCATGGGGAGAGATGAACCTCAGGACACCCAGAGAACATAGTTGTCCTGCTCATCCACCAGAGGGCAGGCAGCACCCCGCAAGAAGCCCTTGGGATTTCTCTTCAGTCTCTTTCCTGCGACCCCACAGCCCAAGGGGCAACGCAGCTGCTGGCCGCCGACATCTTCTGTTCCAGGGATGGATTTTTTTTTTTTTTTTGAGACAGGGTCTCACTTTGTAGTTCAGGCTGGCCCTGAGCTCACTATGGTGCCCAGGCAAGCCGCCGCGAACTCAGCAATCCTCCTGTCCTTGCCTCCCAAGTGCTGGGATGACAGGCGTGAGCCACCACATCCGGCATTGTGGTATGCGGTGTTGATTGTTGGTGGGCGTATCTCCACGCTCAGCATTGTATGTAGTTACCAGGGATCAAACTCAGGACCTTGCGCTTTCGAGGCAGGCGCTGGAACCACTGAGCTAACCCTCCGGCCCCAACCTTTCTTTCTGGTTGTGACTTGTGCACGTCATTTTCACAACCAAGGGCAGAGACTATGTGCCACTGCTTTGTAGTTCATTAGTAATTTTCCAAGAATGGGTAGAATCACTGAACTTCTGAGGCAAACATGTCCTTAGAAATTATACCTCCTTAGTGCTGACAGTGACTAATTATCATGAAGATCTTTTGAACTCTTTTTTGTCCTGTGTCCTGAAAGGAAATCCTGAGGTCAGAAAGTTTCTCCTCTAAGGACAGAGCCTAGGCAGAAAGGTCAGGCTAGATAAACACATAATTTAGCGCCAAAGAATGCATTCCTTTCTACAGCCCACTGTGGCCACCAGCACGACACCCCTTTGGGAAGCACCAGGAGAGCCAAGCGTCCACCCGTCCATGTGTGTGAGAGGAGTGGAGCTGTGGGGTGGAGGCCCCTCCAAATCTCTCCGCTTCAGGAAATCCTGCCCACATAACTGGAAAAGGCATGGCAGAGTTAAGACACTGGAGCAGGCTGGTTGGGTAGTCTGGGAGCCCGCTGGAGAAGGCCCAGGCTCTGTGCAGATCTAGATGACGGTGGTTCCCTTCTCGAGGGACAGCTGACCACCTCCCCGCTGCTGTGGGACAACCTCTGGCTGGGGTTTCGAGGCCCTTCAGTTTCCGTCTCCCCAGTCTTCTGCACCCCGGACCTGTGCAGCGGCTCCTCGTGCTGCTGCAGTGGTCGTCTTAGGCATTTGGACTGTTTCCCAAACGCGCTGACAGTCCCGGGCCCTCTCTGTGGAAAGAAGCACGTACTCCTTGACTTCAGCTGCACTTCCGGCGGCCGCTGACAGCCCTGGAGTCCTGCCCCAGAGCCGCATACCCACCATGCTCCATTGCCCTCCTTTTCTTTGCTCTTTTCAGAAGCCAGGGAGATGCCACCCCAGGGAAAGAGATGGGCACTGGGGATGCAGCTGCGCTGGGGCTTGGGAGGAGGGAAGTGACTCAAAAAATGATCCCTTGGACCTTTTCTGCCCACCCCACTGGCTAACCTTGTTTCGCCCTGTGTTCACCGTTCGAATTACTGACTGTTTTAAAAACATCAACACAAGGGCTCCCCCTATCAATGAGAGGTAGAACCTGGCCATCAATTTTTAAATTAAAAAAAAAATTTTAGGGCCGGAGATTTAGCTCAGTGGTTCTGGCGCCTGCCTCCCAAGCGCAAGGTCCTGAGTTCGATCCCAGTAACCACATACAATGCTGGGCGTGGTGACTCACGCCCACCAGCAATCAATACCACATACCACAGTGCCGGGCGTGGTGGCTCACGCTTGTAATCCCAGCACTCGGGAGGCAGAGACGGGAGGATTGCTGAGTTCGTGGCGGTTTGCCTGGGCTACATAGTGAGCTCAGGGCCAGCCTGAACTACAAAGCAAGACCCTGTTTCAAAAAACCAAAAAAAAAAAAACAAAAAAAACAAAACTTTATTAAAGAAGTATAACCAGGGTTGAAGATTTAGCTCAGTGGTGCCACGCCTACCTGGCAAACACAAAGTTTTGAGTTTGATTCTTGGTACCAAAAAAAAAAAAGTTTAATCAGCTGGAGGTGGTGTCACATGCTAATAATCCCAGAATTTGGGAGGTTGAGGCAGGAGGATTGTTATGAGTTTGAGATCAGCCTGAGCTACATACCTCAAAGCCCATCTGAACTACACAATGAGACCCTGTCTCAAAAAAACAAAACCAAAAATTAAAGAAATATAATCAATCTAAATAATATATATTTGTTTCAAGTATACAGTTTGGTGAATTCTGGTTGTAGGAAACCAGTTAACATAGCCACATCCTCCAGTGTTCCTCCCCATCCCATTTGGAATGCATCCTACGATACTACATGCCCAGACAACCACCGATCTGCTTCCTGTCATGTTAGGGCTAGATTCTGTATGAATGTAACCACTTGGGGTACAGTCTCCATGAGAGGGGTCCTAGCTCTTTTATAGTATTCAGCACTCATCCACACAGACATTTACTAATGGCTTGTTCTTTTTATTGCTGACTAGTTAAGTGACACAATCTGAGGGAATGGTCCCCCTCAGGCTTCCATATCTTCGGACAGTCACACGCGCAGGCGTCCCTGAGGCCACCCTCTCTTAGGCATTTGTATGTTGATTCTGACCTTTTATGATATGCTAGAATGACTCACAAACTCAAGAAGGTGTTATATGCACTTATGTCTACAGTTGTAGCAATTTATGATAATACTTTTTTTTTTTTTGTATGAGACAGGGTCTCACTGGGTAGTTCAAGTGGGCCATGAATTCACTATGCAGTCCAGGCTGGCCGGAAACTCCCAATAATCCTCCTGCCTCAGCCTCTGAGTACTGGGATCACAGGCATGCTACCATGCCCAGCTAGTTTTGTGGCTGGTTTGTTCTTAATAATAATAATAATAATTATTATTATTTTTTGAGACAGGGTCTCGCTTTGTAATTCAGGCTGGCCCTGAGCTCACTATGTAGCCCAGGCAAGCCTTGAACTCAGCAATCCACCTGTCTTTGCCTCCCGAGTGCTGGGATTACAGGCGTGAGCTACCACGCCCGGCTTCAGGTTTTTTGTGTAGACTGGAATGTCTTTAAATTCCACTTGTTTGTTTCTGTTAACTAGGAAAATGACTTTTTTTTTTTTTTTTTTTGAGACAGGGTCTCGCTTTGTAGTTCAGGCTGGCCCTGAGCTCACTATGTAGCCCAGGCAAGCCTTGAACTCAGCAATCCTCCTGTCTCTGCCTCCTGAGTGCTGGGATTACAGGCGTGAGCCACCACGCCCGGCATTGTGGTATGCGGTGTTGATTGT
>PVIC010051602.1:0-12431 GCA_004025085.1 Thryonomys swinderianus
TCAGGCTGGCCCTGAGCTCACTATGGTGCCCAGGCAAGCCGCTGCGAACTCAGCAATCCTCCCATCTCTGCCTCCCGAGTGCTGGGATTACAGGCGTGAGCCACCACGCCCAGCATTATATGTGGTAACCGGGGATCGAACTCAGGTCCTTATGCTTGCGAGGCAGGCGCCGGAACCACTGAGCTAACCCTCCGGCCCTCAATTTTACTTCTTATTTTGCACCTAAATTAAGTGCTTGTGCATTTAAAATTGTTATATATTGATGGATTTTGTTTCATAATTACTCATTGTCTTTAGTGAGGAGTTTTGTCATAAAGTTTCTTCTCTCTGATATTTATATTGTCAATCCAGTTCTTTTCAGAGTCACTGAAGAAAAATTATTTAGGATAGTTTACTAGTTAGCATTTCTGTCACTGGTACAAAATATCTGACACATGCAACTCAAAGGAGGAAAGAATTAAATTGGCCCAGATTTACAGAGAATTCAGTCCATTGTCAGCTGGCTTCAAGGCAGAAACTTCATGGCAGAGGGCATAGTGGAACAAAGTTATCCAGTCCATGGTGACCGGGAAACATCAGAGGTTACATCAGAGAAGGAGAATTTGGAAACCATATACAGTATCCAAAGTTTCGCTTCCTTGACCTACCTAGATAATTTAGAAGTGTGTTCTATTTCCTTGGGCATTTTTTAATCCAGCCAAATCAGCATATCAAATTTAAAAGTGACACACAATGTGTGTGTGTGATCCTATCTTGCTTATCTTCAAAATGCTTGTATATTTGCATCTAATATGAATACATAGCAACAAATTTTGTCATTTTTTAAAAATTGAGTATTGGTACATTTTAAGAATACTATGATCGGGCCGGAGGGTTAGCTCAGTGGTACCGGCGCCTGCCTCGCAAGCACAAGGTCCTGAGTTCGATCCCCGGTAACCACATATAATGCTGGGCGTGGAGACACGCCCACCAACAATCAATACCGCATATCACAGTGCCGGGCATGGTAGCTCACACCTGTAATCCCAGCACTCGGGAGGCAGGGACAGGAGGATTGCTGAGTTTGCGGCGGCTTGCCTGGGCACCATAGTGAGCTCAGGGCCAGCCTGAACTACAAAGCAAGACCCTGTCTCAAAAAGCAAAAAAAAAAGAATACTATGATCACATTCCTCATTGAGAATTTGTACCATAATTATCAAGATACACCATGTCATGTTTTTAATCAGTTCTCCATTTTGTTGCTTTTGGTTAGATAATATTGTCCATTTATGTTTTATGTAACTTCTGATATGGAAATACTTTGTCTTTTAAACATTTTAGGTCTTTTTTTTCTCTATTCTTCCACTTGTGCTTTTTTATGTGTTGTATTTTCTAGTGTACATTCTTGGTCTTCTCTTATTTTTTTAAATTTGAAATTCTTCAAATTGTATGTATATATATATGTATGTGTGTATATATATATATAATTTATATATATATATACAATTTGAAATTCTATATATACACACACTCAGTTTGTAATTCTTCAACTTGTGTGTGTGTTTGTGTGTGTGTGTGTGTGTGTGTGTGTATAAGTTAAAGCCCAGTTTGTTTGTTTTTGATACAGGGTCTTGCTTTGTAGTTCAGGCTAGCTCTGAGCTCACTATGTAGCCCAGGCAAACCTCAAACTCAGCAATCCTCCTGCCTCTGCCTCCCAAGTGCTGGGCTTACAGGCGTGAGCCACCACGCCCGGCACTGTGGTATGTGGTATTGATTGCTGGTGGGCGTGAGTCTCCATGCCCAGCATTGTATGTTGTTACCAGAGATCGAACTCAGGACCTTGCGCTTGTGAGGCAGGCACTGGAACCACTGAGCTTACCCTCTGGCCCAAAGCCCAGTTTTTCCAGCACCTTATGTTAAAGAGGCTGTCTTTCTTCCAGTGAGGACATTTGGCACATTTGTCAAAAATGAGGTGGCTTAGTGTATCTGGATTTGCTTGTGGATCTTCTAATCTGTTTCACTGTTCCTCAGGTCTATTACTTTGCCAGTACCATGTTTTTATCACAGTGACTTTATAGTAAAGTTTCAAGTTGGGGATCATAATAACCCCTCCCACTTTGTCCTTGTTGTTTAGAATTGCTTTAGCTATTCTAGGTCTTTTGTGATTCCAGATGAAGTTTTGGATAGTTTTCTCTTGATGTGTGAAATAATATTGTTGGGATTTCAATTGGGATTGCATTGCATCTATATAGTAGTTGTGGGATGGAGATTTAGCTCAGTGCTTCAGGTGCCTGCCTAGCAAAGGCAAGGTCCTGAGTTCGATCCCCAGTAACCATATACAATGCTGGGCAATACCACAATGCCAAGCATGGTGGTTCACACCTGTAATCTCAGCACTTGGGAGGCAGAGGCAGGAGGATTCCTAAGTTTGAGGCTTGCCTGGGTTACATAGTGAGCTCAGCACCAGCCTGAACTACAAAGTGAGACCCTCTCTCATGAAAAAATTTATAGTAGTTGTGGGAGTATAGCCATTTTGACAATGTTGGTTCTTCCTTCCCAGGAGCAAGGGATTATTTGAAGACAAACTATTAAGTAAAATAAATAGGTCACAGATCTGTAAATATTGTATCTGTTCTCTGCTATGAGAAACTAAAGATGCTAATGAATTTTAGAATGTATGATGGATATGAAAAAGAAAATATTCAAAGGGAAATGTGGAGGGGTGAATAAGGAGGGTTAAAGAAAAAATTGTGTTGGTAATAAAAAAAGGGAAACAAAGCTATGTATTTAGGGGATGGGAGTTTGTGGTGTGGCTAAGGGAATAGGAAAAAATGTGTCATATACTGGCACAAATTCCCAATATTGAGTATAATCATGATGTGTGTATACAATGTACCAATAAAGATAAAAATAACCTAAAATATATATTTTTGAGAATATTTGCTGGAAATTGTGACTATTTCATTAGTTTCTAATGATCTGTTTTGTATTATACCAACGAAGTTTAAGTAGTATACAAAATTTTGCTTCTGTGTAACTCAACTCTTATGTTGTGAGGAATTTACATTTTTCACACTATATCACTCTTAGTATAGAAATATAATTATTGCCTTACATTGTACTACTTAAATCATATAGGAATGAACATTATTTGCAATCAAATGTACATTAATATAGACTCGTGTTTTTCATTTGTAGTCCTTTGCTGCTGTTCTTTTGTTTTCTTCTAGAAAAGTTACAGTCTGTGATCCTTTTAAATTATTTTTGTCATTCAGTTCAGATATATTTTAGGTGGATGACAAGTTATTTTATTATAATTTAAACTACTTTTCCAATGAAATATCTTTCCAAAAAAAGTGTTGTAAAAAATGGACATTTTCTGCTTTTATTCTTGACTACTATTATGTTACATTGAAACACAACTTTATTTTTGTGCCAGTATCACACGAACTTGATCAGTCACTTAATCATGTTGAATGCAAGTTTTCCATGTTCTCCAAGTTTATTCATATTTTTCAGTATTGTTACGCTAGTCTAGGTCCTTCGTCTTTCTGTATAGTTTTTAAATTTAGCATGAAAATTTGTCCAAAATATCTGCTTGGGTATTAACTGGAAAAATATTCATCTATCAGTTATTGTATGGAGAATTATCTTCTTAAAATACTGCATTTCAATCTTTTTCTTAGGCTATGGATGATTTATGATAAAGAACTATGCTCACTTGCTACAGTACAGGGACAAATGAACAGAAAGATTTTTGCCTGCCTTCTTCATTGGTTCAGTATTCTCACATCATATTTTACTTCTCTTAAGCTGAAGAGTTGCTAGGGAACCAGTCTGAAACATTAAGAAGAAAGTGAACTTTTACCTCTGTGACATGTTTTCTACTCATTTTTCCTATGCACTGATTTTCTTTCTTCTCCCTATGATTACTTCTACCAATCTTTGAAGATTCAGCTATCTTTTTCCTCTTTTATGAAGCTTTACTTTGTCAGGTTCTTGAATCTCTTCTTCCTTTGATGTCACTGTCTCCATCTCTGTCCCTGTACCATTATTCTAGGGTCTTGGAACCATGGGAGGATGGTCTATTCATGCATGTATCAAGTGAAAGAGCTAAGAGTTTAAGATTCTTCCTACCTACCTAAATTCTTTTTAACTACTGTGATACTTTTCTTGCTATCACATGTATCCTTAGGATCAGTGTTTTCAATATCTATCCCAGCTCTCATAACATATAGTTTCCAAATAAGTTACATAATGGAGATGATTTTTTTCATTTTTTCTTTTTATTAGTAAGTATTTGCAGCACATGATTACATATATTATGAGGAGTTGGGACATTTACATAACACACTGTAATTATATTTCATCTCTCTTCCCTCTCCATCTTTATTTCAGCCCTAAAAAATAATAAATGCTCAATTATCCATGTGCTTTTATCTTTTTCTTTAGTGAATATGAAGGAAAATGTGATATATATATATGTATATATGTATAAAACACAGATATATATTGTCTCTTGGTTCCTACTTTATAATTTCTCGATCACAGCCTAGCAGCCATTAATATTTAAACTCTTCATTGATCATTTTGATACACCTGAAACATTTTCCTTTTTTTTTTTTTTTGAGACAGGGTCTCGCTTTTTTTGAGACAGGGTCTGGCCCTGAGCTCACTATGTAGCCCAGACAAGCCTCAAACTCAGCAATCCTCCTGCCTCTGCTTCCCGAATGCTGGGATTACCGGTGTGAGCTCCCGCAACTGGCTTCCATTTGTTTTAAAGAGCTGTACTGATCAATGAATAGAAAATTTACAATCAAGAGTTCCAGATGAGAAAGAAAAAAGCTCCTTTAATAAACCACAAAGACATTTGGGAAGGATAGAAAACAGAACATAATGACTCTGGGGATGAATTCCAGCCTAAAGTTGGAGTTTTATATATTTAGAAATTTGATATTAATATCTGGATTATGTGGGTGCCGGAAATGGAGTTGCCCTTGCCCTAGTTTAAATTGGTAGTTGCTTCTCATGCTTTAGTATTGGACATTGTCCAGATAACCATTTTGCTCCAGGAAAAAGAAACGTTTCTGGAGGTATATTTTGTGGTCTGCAGTCTATGTCAGTTGGTTAACAGAAAAACAGCCAGTTCAATAAATTGGACAGTTGAAAAAATTATATAAAGTTACGGGAGAAAATTGCTGTCATGTCCATTGTTTTTATTTCATTGGGAAGAGAGAAGAATATGAATGGTTCTTTAACAGTGGTCTTACAACTCACTTTATTTGAATAGGTATAGGTCAGAGGTGCAAGAGAGATGAACACCAAAATGTCACTGAGTAAAAAGATTGTAGAATCAGTCTTGAAATGAAAAGCAGGCAATTTCCTAGAGTTCAACTCATGGATTCTTAGAAAAATCAATGGATATTTAGATAATAGTAGATATAGAAGCATGGGAAGCCTGCATTCATTTTATCTGTCCTGCAAAAACAATTTTCCTGATTTCACAGCTGTGAAAATAAATTGGTATCTTTTAAATATCAAATGGGGATACTGCTTGAACCATTTTTATCATGTCTACGAACTATTTTATAGACTTAGGGAGTCTATAGGGAGAAAATCAAGATAGACAAAACGGCAAACATTTAAATTTTACAGTAATATTTAACTTAAAATAAGTACTGCTTGTTTAGAAAACAGACAATATCCATACATCCCAAATTCTAGTTCTTTTTAAAAATTTGAGAGTCTCACTGAATTGCTAAATAGTCCCCAGCAGGGATGGAATTTGGAATCCTTGTGCCTCAGCCTCCCAGATTATGTGCTGGGTTATAGGCTTATACGTATATGTGTACATTACCACACCTAATATATGATTTCCTAATGAATATAACTTCAGGGAAACAGAATTTAAAATCTATCCTTCACACACAAATTTCTCACTCCACTGTGCCCACATTCATACACATGCATAAAATACAGAGTCTGCCCAAAGATGCATAACCACTTCAGAAAAAGAAAAATAGTATGATTTTTTAACAGATGTATTATTTTATATGGGGAACTCTAGAGGATCTTATGTATTTTATATTTGAGAAAACTCACTATACTGCTAGCCTTTAGAAAAGAAAATGAAAATGTATTTGTAGCAATCTCAGTGGCCAAAGTTATCCAGCCAGCAGTTCACTGTACTAATAAATGCCTAGAGGGTAATGGCCACCACTATGAGCTGAAGGTAATAGAATATGCAGGTAACTTATTAATCTGATGATGTTGAAGTAATTTTTTATTAAAATATTTATATAAGTTTTTTTTCTGAAATGTGTACACTTTTTGTGTGTGGGCTCTATCTTAAATAGTTCTGCAGTTTATCCTGATGAGTGTTCTTTGGTGTGACATAGGAAGGTAGTCCTAGGCTCATGAATATTTGGGGATGCTCCTTCTAGTGAAATTTAGAAGATTATCACGTACAACTTTTAGCTATTCTAAAGGAGGCATGGTTTTATATCCACAAATAGGTCATCCTTAACATCCTATGGCCAGGAAAGATACGAAGAAGCCTATCACTTGCTTGTATGAATAAAATTCGATTAGAACAGGCCATATCTAAGCACATATATATTTCCTTTAGCTGTTCTCTTACCATCATAGCAGAATTAAATAGTTGAGACACACAATATGTGTCTTCTAATACTTTAACTCAATCTGAACCTGAGTCAGATGGCATATGATGTTACTTGTAAAACTTTTTCACCATAGAACATATTTCTCACACATTTTATAGCTTCAATTCCCATGAAATATTTATAGAATAGAATATTATTGTTTTCCCAGTTATTTAAGAATGAGATTTGGTGATCATAATCAAAATGTTCTTACATATATTTTGTAAAACTGGGAGGAAAACATAATAGTGTGTACATAGAAAAAAATGGAGATCTCACTTTGAAATAATTGCTTGTAGTGACTTGTTATAGATGAGTCAATCAAAAGTTTTTCTAAAATACCAATTTTTAAAATTACACTCATATGTCTTTTAGTTTTGCCTTGTGTTTCTTATGGGACTGAACAAAAACTACCTCCATAATTCCAGAAAAAAATGATTGCTCTCAAATCATTAACTTTTTCTTTATAGATTACATATATTTTGAGGAACAGTGTACCACAAATTACTGTTTTATCAGTTTACTTTCTATTTAATTCTGATGCGTACTATTGTCAAGATTAGAAATCATTCTTAAAGCCTAAGTTTAACTCTTTTACTAGTCTTTTACCTCAGAAATTTAGAATGTAATCATTTTAGAGGAGTAATTGAGAATAATTTTTCACACATTTCAATGGAGAATGAAAACTCATTCTGCTTATAAGCAGAATTTTCCATAATTACAAAGCATATTGTTAAAAAGAATACTATTTTAGAGAATTCCAAAGGAAAAAACAGAGAAAACACATCAGTATGTTACAGCTTTTGAGGTGTATTTTTAAATTTTTATTTTGATTGTGGCAAACTTCTAATATACAATTTCATTCATTGTGTGGAGATACCACGTGTATGTGGCATATCATTATTCCTTTGATTTCCCTTTTGCTTACCTGCACCCCTATATCTTTTGTTCTTTTCATTTATAAACAATCTGTCTCTATTTCCTATTATCTTTTATTTTGCTCCTTAATTTATATGTAGTTTGGGTTGTTCATGTAAGAGTAACCATATGATACGTAAGCTTATGTGTTTATTTTATATAACTTTATATTGTCAAACAGCATCATTTTTCCAGGAAATGACTCAAAGGAAATTTACCCATATTTTATTCATATTTTCATCCAGGTTTATATTTTGGGCTTCTTATATAGGAGAAACGATGTAATATTTAAACTTGTATGTTTGATTTCTTCCATTTGACATTGTGGTATTAAGGTGTATCCATCTTCCTACAAATGATTCAAGTTTTTCCTTCTTTACCCACAGTAGGACTCCATTGTGTATAAATACCACATTTTCCTTATTAATTTATAATCACATAGATGTGTAAAACATCTCAAAATGATAAAAATGTGGACAATAGTCACTGAGTTCTGGGAAAGTTTATTGAGGATATTGGCTTTTCAGGAAAGAACTGACAATGTTGAAAGACTGATGAACTGTGTATGATCTCACGGAATGACAAGGCAAATAGTGTTTAGACAAGAGTATTCACATTCTGGGGAAAAAGTGAAGAAAAGAGAAGAGAGGAGAAGTATTGGAAGCAAGATGATTTTGAACTTTTATTATTCATTTTAAAGAGCTTATTTTTTGTTCATATTGAATGGGAACTCTTTGAAGTGTTTTATAAGGTGTGTCATGAACAACTTAGAACTGTCAAGAATAACTCCTGCAGTTGTGTTGATGAGGAGAGGAAAAGGCATAAGCGTAGAAGGAGCAAGATCAGGGAACTATTTTAAAAGTTAGAGAATCATTGATTGTGTCTTAGAAGGGGTAATTGTGGTGGAACTGGAAAACGTTTTGGAGAGTCTGTATACTTTCCATGTATGCAAATAGTTAATGATGGTTAAATGAAAAATTTCATACAGAATAAAGTACCTGTGCTTTATAGTATAGCTTTGGCATTTGGTAGCATTTGTGCTGATTTTCTAGGTCCATGTTTATATTTTTTATCTTTTAGTGTGCCAGATGTCTTGCAACTGAATGAGTAATTAATATTAAAAATTGAGTTTAACAAAAGTTGTGTGTTTTCAGAATATCTAGAAGTTCAAATTTAACAGTTCCCGGAAATAGTCACCATACAGGCCCCAAATCAATCAACAACAGATTTCTAGCTCTTTACAGATATGTTACCCTAATTAAAGGAATAAACATAGATTTCCTTTTGTCTGACTTCCTGGAATTGGAATAAGTGGAATTTAAAGAGTTCTTATGGCAGAAAAGCACTTATGATCTAATTAAGATTGTGCATTTTCAATGAGACTAAACATCTTCCTGTATTTAAACAGTACGGTCTTAGCCTCTGAGGCAGTCCTACCTTCAAACTCTTCCTTGTCCCATGTCCAATGGCCTGGTGATGTGCTTTCTTATTGGAAGTATTCCCATACATCAAATTAAAACCCTGTGTACTCTCTTTTTTGAAATATTACCATGTTTTATTTTCCTTGTTCCTGTGTTCAAAATCAAGGTGCATGACAATTATTATACATTGAAATTCCTTTGAATGCTTTGAGAATTTGATAATGATATATACAAAGGTATAGACTCTCAAAATTATTTTTCCAAGAAATCTATATCCAGTTATGCACATATATAGGGAGTCTTTGGAAAAGTCAAAGGCAGACATGTAGTTTGGACTGGGAAAGACTCGGGGAACACTAGATTTTTGTTAGAAAAAAAAGCAACTCTACCCAGAGTCAGAGGGGACAAATAAGGTATAGAAAAATTATATGTGATATGATAGTTACCTAGGGGTAATTCTTAGAGATACCTTCTAAGAAAATTTTTCAAATGTTTGAAACACAGTGCAATGGCTTACAAATAAAACATTACGTACTATTGTAGTTATTTGAGTGTACACTGAATTTATAATATGGTGGTATATATGATCTTGCGTGTATAGTCTATCCGGACATTCTTAGGTTCAGTATCATGTTTTATTTTCAGTAGCTTTCATAATTTCATAGTGATCAAAATCAGCACATAAGATACTGCAAAATATTTGAAGTGTCTGCTCCATTTTATGCATGTATAATAACCTATGATACCTATAGTGACAATATCACTGCCATTATCAAGATTTTGGGTTTGAAATTTAAGGAAGTATTCAAAAATAATGCATATAACAATGTGGATTTTATCTTCATCCAAATATGTAGAACCCTCTAATTTTATTTTGTTTAGTGTACAGTTTGCAGAAGAGATCTGAAATGGAATGCATACATTTGAAGAGGAAAGATAGAACTGCTAGCTCATCCTGAGGAGTGATGATGAAGTTTTAAATGTTTTGTAGCTATTCTATCATGCAGTGTTCTTGACTTTTATATCCATGTAGTTTTTATTTTTTTATTTTTTTTTGAGACAGGGTCTTGCTTTGTAGTTCAGGCTAGCTCTGAGCTCACTATGTAGCCCAGGCAAGCCTTGAACTCAGCAATCCTCCTGCCTCTGCCTCCCGAGTGCTGGGATTACAGGCGTGAGCCACCATGCCCAGCACTGTGGTATGTGGCCTTGATTGCTGGTGGGCATGAGTCTCCACGCCCAGCATTGTATGTGGTTACCGGGAATCGAACTCAGGACCTTGCGCTTGAGAGGCAGGCGCCAGAACCACTGAGCTAACCCTCCGGCCCAGTTTTTACTTTTTACTTGCAGAACAGGATTCAAAATTTATGTTGTGGTGAAGTAGCTATTTTTTCTTAATTTTTTAATCCTGATGATACATTGATGACTTTAGACTCTCGTTCTTTAAAGTATGATTCTGTGGAGTAGATTAGTATCACCAGGAAGTTTATTGTAAGTACAGCAACTCAAGTCCTATCTCAAATCTATTTAATGAAAATATGAAATTTATTACCGTTCAACATATATCACTGTGGCAAACTGAAAAAGAATAGAGATCACCAGGCATGGTGGCTCATACCCGTAATCCCAGCATTTGGGAGGCAGAGATAGGAGGATTGCTGAGTTCAAGGCTTGCCTGGGTTCCATAGTGAGCTCAGGGCCAGCCTGAACTACAAAGCAAGACCCTGTCTCAAAGAATAGAGATCATGCATAAGAGTTTGCTTATTTTTTAAACAATCTTGAAAAATTTAATCATATAAGGTTTTGATATATGCAAAATTTGACTATTAAACCTAAATCATGAACAATTAATTTGAGATGTGAAAAATTTTCTTTAAATAACAAGTAGTGAATGAATCCCATTAATAATCCTAGTTTGATTTTTAAAGTAGTAGATTATTTTTCTGTGCCATTGAATCAGTTTGGAAAAATATATTTAGCATAAATATCCTGTCAATTGAATCTACATTTTAAAGCTATACATCTATCACTTGGTCTTAAATGTTTCTGCAAATATGTATATTTACCTGGATTATGATAAAAGGTCATGAATTGAGTATGGGCTTTTTCTCATTTTTTCGGTTGTCAGTTGTACCATTCTTATAAACTTCTAATAATGCAATACAATGAGTGACTGGAAAAGGCATACACAGGGTTTCCTTTTGGCTTTAGTCACCTGCAGTGGTTTGAGATTATTTAAAAATAGTTAATTTTTAAAGTTCTTTGTATATTCTAGATAGTAGTTGTTTGAGAAATAACTGATAAAATGTTTTGCTACATTGTAGGTTGTCTTTTCTCTCTCCTGGTGGTTTCTCTTGCTATGAAGAATCTTTATTTCTTTCTTATTTTTTTAAATTGAATTCTTTCTTGGTACATTTTACATACAGTTCACAATCACACTTAACATTGGAGAATTTGTACAGAAGTTAGTTCTCATTTTTACCCATATCCCTACCCACCGACAACCCCCCACCCCTTGTATACATGTTCTTTTTCTTTCTGAATCATATTTATTCTTTCCCCTCATTTCTTTTCCCTACCACATTCCCTTTGAATATTTCCTATTTTACAAAATCTATCATACATTCTAGAACTCATTTACTCTGTCATACCAGAGAAAAGATATAGTATTTACATATGTGTGATCTATTTATTTCACTTATTAATGTATCCTCAAGGTGTATCCATTTGCACATAAGTAAATGAAATGTGTCATTCTTTATGGCAGAGTAATACTGCATTTTATTTATTAAAAACCCCCACATCTTCTTTTTTTTAAATTGAATTCTTTTTTTAATTGAATTCTTTATTGGTACAATTTATATACATCTCAAAATCACATATAACATTGGGAAATTTGTACCAGTATATGCCACAAGCTAATTCTCATTTTTACCTATATCCCTACCCACTCCCCCCTTTATACATGCTCTTTTATTTTCTTTCTGTATCATATTTATTCCGTCCCCTCATCACATTCCCACACCAAGTTTCCTATAGAAATATTCCACTCTATAAAAGCTGTCCTACTTTCTAGAACTCATTTGCATATACAGGTGTTCATGCCAAAGAGAAGATCCTGGAATTGTCTATCTGTGATCTATTGAGTTCACTTATTAGTATATCCTCCAGGTGTCTCCATTTGCACCTAAATGGATTGATCTTGTCATTCTTTATGGCAGAGTAATACTCCATTTTGTAAAAAAAAAAAACACATCTTTATCCACTCTGCAGTTGATGGACATTTGGGTTGTTTCCAAGATTGAGCTATCACGAACTGAGCTGCTATGAACAAGGGTGTACATCTGTCTTTCCAATGTGAGTTTTTAAATTCTTTTGGGTATATTCCTAGCAGGGGTATAGCAGGGTCAAATGGGACCCGTAGTCCTAGTTTTCTGAGAAATCTCCACACAGA
>PVIC010051603.1:0-12431 GCA_004025085.1 Thryonomys swinderianus
TTTTTTTTTTTTTTTTTTTTTTTTTTTTTTTGAGATAAGGTCTCACTTTGTAGTTCGGGTTGGCTCTGAGCTCACTACATAGCCTAGGCAAGCTTCGAACTCAGCAATCCTCCTGTCTCTGCCTCCCGAGTGCTGGGATGACAGGTGTGAGCCACCACACCTGGCTGGGGCTACTTTTTTTAGGAGCACCTGAGAAGTCAGAATCCTTGTTGTGCTCCATGTTCTGTGAAGCCAGGAGCCTTGGAAAGTGCCAGTTGCTAGGTTGATGGTAATTGGAAGAGTTTTGGGGCATAAGTCAAGGGTTAGAAGAAGGCAGAGAATAAGTTAGAGGTAAATGGAACTTAGAAGTCTTTAAAAATATCTCTGCCTTTGTGGATGGCCAGATAATACTCTTCTTAGCTATCATCACTTTCATTTCACATAATCTTAGGTCTGTCTGATCCTTGCCATAAAGAATGAAAAAAATAGATGAGACAGAAAAGGGAAGAAAAAGATTAAACAATGGAGGAGCCTATATGAGATTGTAGAAAGAAAACAAAAATGGCAGAGAAATTAGGTAGGTGGGGTGAGTAGGGGATAAGATGGTGTGTGAAAAGGAAAAGAAAAGGAGCCTTGAGGTGTCCCGGCCTGCGGGACAGTCAACAGGAACTCGTACCTGGAAATCAAGGGGAGGAATAGGAGGGCGCAAAAGGATGGAGACAAGACAGGCTTTCTGATCAAGTCTCGTTTATTGCAAGTGGGGCGGTAACATATATAGGGCAGGGAGAGGGAGTAAAGGTGGAATTTCACAGAAGGGGGAGACTCCGGCTGACCGCAGGCTGACCTCAGGCTTTGCTCTATCCTTCTCTCACTTTTACTTTCTAACAATCTTAGCAGACCAGCTAGGGGGCTGTTTTACAAGTCTGCTTTCTGTCATCTTGACTTATCAGCTAGAAGACAGTTTTACAACTCTGCTTGCTGTCTTCCTGGCTCCTGCTGGCTCCCCACATTGAGGAAAGGGCAGAAGGAGAAAAGATGGTAGTGGAATCTTAATGAAAGCCAAGGATAAAACCTTACCTCCCCTCCAGCCTTCCCTTCTTTCCTTTCTACAGAGTGAGTGAGTGTTGTTGTGCCACAGTGACCAGTTAGGTACTATGAGTACAAGATGAAAAAGACTACCCCCTGCTCTGGAAAACTGCGTACACAGTGGGGACATGGCTAGCTGTCCATCACAGGATGAGGCATTTTCTTCAGGGACTCTCTCTGTGAAGAAAGAGAGGGCTCAGATGCATGGGAACCCTTGGAATGATCCTTGCTGTTTCAATAGCTCTCAGGGTTAAATAGCGAAATCCGCTCATGGCATGCAGGAAGAGCACTCAGACCCTCCTTGTGGCTTCACTGGGTGTACCTGGAGTGGTACCACCACAGAGCATGAGGCTGCAGTGAGTTATGATTGAAAGTTTCCTGTCAGAGCCATCCCCACGGCCACAATGAGAAAGATAATGTCACCTGCTCTCCTTTCCCCAGTGCCTTTCAGAACTGCTTTGGGAGATTGTCCAGTAGCATCTCACCTTGGGCTCTTTTGTTCCTTAGGCCATGTGGGAAAGGAAGTCATGAGAAATTTGCAAATGCATAGAAAAAAGAGGCAGCACTCTTGTCCCCCTGATACCAAAGGGGGCAATAATAGCCCTGGGAGGGGGGTGGGGAAGAAATTGTCATCTAATATATTGGTCACCAAACTGCAGGAGTGAGGATCATGCAGATACCACTGTCTGTGGGAGAAGTGAGTGTGAAAGGCTCTTTGCTGAGGCCTGGGAGTATGTGGTTTGTAAGGTTTGGGGGGCATAGATCAGAAACTGAAGAATAGTTACGGGTTTCCATAGTTGGGGAACTAAGGTTAAATTAGGGTTGGGGCTGGGAACTCTTCCTATGTGGTCAGAGGTATTTGTTCTTTGGTGTTTGTCTACTAGGAGAGGCTTGAGTTTGCCTGGCCAGCATCCAGAAGCAACTGGAACTTAGGCACTGGTCGGACACTCTATCCACAAAAACAAAACCTGGGAAAAGACATTGACTCTGTGACTCTCATTGTACGAGACATTTTGAAGAATGTTTGGTGACATGGTTCTGTAACAAGAGACACTGCTACCAGTGCATGTTTTCTGTTTTTCAGTGACACAAAAACTCCATATAATGGCCATAGTCCACGTACAATGTTTAATTTCTACTGATTAAGCCCAGCTCCACTAGCTAAGAAACAGTGGCATAAAATCACAGGACTTCCTTTTCTTTATCCCTTTGAGCAGATGCCAAAGGAAAAGGAAGAGTTCTGGGTTATCAAGAATATGGCCTGAAATGTCTGGGAGACCCTAAAATGATTTTTTTTTTTCTTTTTAGAGACAGGGTCTTGCTTTGTAGTTCAGGCTGGCCCTGAGCTCACTATGGTGCCCAGGCAAGCCGCCGCGAACTCAGCAATCCTCCTGTCTCTGCCTCCCGAGTGCTGGGATTACAGGCGTGAGCCACCACGCCCAGCATTATATGTGGTGACCGGGGATTGAACTCAGGTCCTTACTCTTGCGAGGCAGGCGCCGGAACCACTGAGCTAACCCTCCGGCCCCCCCTAAAATGATTTTTTAGGGGTTCTCACCCTGACTTGCCCTACTGCAAATGTTTTATGTTTTTGCAAATTTCTTGACATCTTAATCTTTAATAAAGTTGTTTTATTTTCTAGCTGCCATGTTTTCCCTTTGGTGTATATTCTGCTTGTTTCTTGGGTGTTATATGCTGTCCTCCCAATTAACTTTCAGCTGTTCTTTTTGGAAATGTCCAAATAATTCACAGTTCATCTTGAGAGCAAAAATTCAACACACAAAAGACAAAACATGTATGTGTTGCTGCTGAGGACAACACATTTTAATATGATTTTATTTTCCTTTAAGTGTTGTTTGGATCCTGTAGCCATAAACCTGTGACAAGCTTTCTGGTTCCTTCCTGACAGTGACTCTTGAGCATTTAGCCATAAATAGCATGGTAGGCTTCAACCTGCCACCCTTCACAGTTTTCTCTGCATTGTCAAATCTCCTTGAAAGGGCTTGAAATTGAGTTTTCCTTGAATGGCTCGCAGGAATACTGATTCCTAAACTAAAAAATATTAAAATTGAAGGCATTTGGTACGGAGAAAAAAGAGCCTGTGAACAGAGTACAGGCAGACAGTGCCAAATAGCAAAGCATTTGCTGGACCCTCAAATATTTCTTCTCAGGAGTCAATGTACATGTGAACACATGCGCACACAGTCTGCCTATACCCAGAAGAGAACCACTAAGTTTGCAGCACTAGGGCTGCCCCTTAAGCACTTTAGGAGATGCTGAAGGTGTAGCTCTATCTGGGCCCTTTCTGCTTGTGTGGTGTTCAGCCTTTCCTGCCACTGCCACGAGTAGTAAGAGTGGAGCCCAGCCTCAGCCTTTTCCTCAAGGTTTTGATTTTGTTGTTTTGGGTTGTTAATCCTTTTACTGTGGGACTCAGGGGAATTGGAGCTTGCCACGAGGGTTCTGGCTACGTCCTCTTACCCTGTCTCTCACAATATAAGACCTAGATGAAGGGCGCTAGCTGTTATTATGACAGTTGTGTATCAGTTGTGTGTGGCCCTTCTGCTCTCTGACTCTGAGCAACTCAATTAAGAATGAAAAGAAGACCTGTATGTTCTTTGATGTTTCGCCTAAACATCTCCCCATTACGGTCTGGGTGGCTGGAAGACTGGCTTGGCCTGGCCAGGCAGATGGTGCTGCTGGGGACGAAGATCTGTAATTTCTTTTATGTGTCCCCATTGTGCTCTGGGTGGTTGGATGACCAGCTGGGCCTGGCCAGGCAGATGGTGCTGCTGTGGAAAAAGACCTATATTTTCTTTCACGGGTCGCTGTTGCAATATGGGTGGCTGGATGACCGGCTGGGCCTGGCCAGGCAAATGGTGCTGCTGGGGAAGAAGACCTGTATTTTCTTTTACTTGTGCCCATTGCGGACTGGGTGGCTGGGTGACGGGCTGGGCCTGGTCTGGCAGATGGTTTTGCCAGGAAAGAAGACCTGTATTTTCTTTTACTTGTGCCCATTGCGGTCTCTGTGGCTGGATGATCAGCTGGGCCTGGCCTGGCAGATAGTGCTGCCAAGGAAGAAGAACTGTATTTTCCTTTACTTGTGCCCATTGTGGGCTGGGTGGCTGGATGACTGGCTGGGCCTGGCCCGCCAGACGGTGCTGCCAGGGAAGAGGACCTGCATTTTCTTTCACGTGTTGCCTTTACGGTCTGTGTGGTTGGATCACTGGCTGGGCCTGGCCTGTCAGATACTACTGCCAGGGGAGAAGACCTGTGTGCCCATTGTGGGCTGGGTGGCTGGATGACCCGCTGGGCCTGGCCCGGCAGATGGGGCTGCCAGAGAAGAGGATGTATATTTTCTTTCATGTGTAAAATTGAGATCTGGGTGGCTGGATGACCTGCTGGGCCTGGCCTGGGAGATAGTGCTAATAGTGAAGGAAACCTGTATTTTCTCCTACTTGTGCCCATAGCAGGCTTGGTGGCTGGATGACTGGCTGGGCCTGGCCCGGCAGAGGGTGCTGTCAGGGAACAGGACCTGTATTTTCTTTTACGTGTCCACTTGCGGTCTAGTTGTCTGGATGACCCGCTGGACCTGGCCTGGTAGATGGTGCTGCCAGGGAAGAAAACTTGTATTTTCTTTTACGTGTGCCCACTGAGGTCTGCGTGGCTGGATGACCAGCTGGTCCTGCCAGGCATATGGCGCTGCCAGGGAAGAGGACCTCTATTTTCTTTTATGTGTCCCCTTGCGGGCCGGGTGGCTGGATGGCCGGCTGGGCCTGGTCCGGCAGATGGTGCAGCTGACCCAGCCTCACCTCGGAGAGAGGGTCCTGCAGAGCTAAAACTGCTTTCGCCTCCCAAGCTTCTGGCCTGTTTATATGCAAAGCAAATGCGAGTACACTGGAAGAGGTGGTGGCACTTAGGCATAGGCCATGACCAGCTGAAGTGCCTGGCATGCTCCAACTGGAGAAGCCGGCGCTGTAGGAAGGTGACTTAGTGGCAGTGACCCAGAGCACTGGCTTCGTAAGCACTCAAGGTTTAAGTGTTTCACATACCACGCATCTGCTCACCTTGGATGGATTTGAAAATAAGCAGGTGTCACAGTCCCAAGTTCCTCTTTCTGCCTGAAGTCTGTGTCCTGAGCCTGTGGCTGACGCGGGCAGAGCTGCTTTACCCTGCGCTCTGGATGTCTGGATTGCGGCACATCTAGCGTGCTTTCCCGGTGTCAGTTTGATATTGCTTGGAAATAGGCATTTTCACACTTCCAGAAGGATAGCCGTTTCGCACAGTCCTTGCACTGGTCTGCGCTGGAGGAACAGGGACTGCTGTCTGGTTTGTCAGGAATGACTGGCCTGGGTGTCCGAGGCTGAGCAGCGCAGGCCTCTCCCTTGGGACACGTGAGAGCCCCAGGGCTCTTCCCGACACCGAGGTGGCCTCCCTCTCTGGGGAGCTGTTCGGGTCCGGAGAGGCCCTTGGAGTCCCCCAGAGGTGACGGAGGAGTGCTGGGTGAGGCTGCCCGCGTGTCTGTCTGGGGCTTGGGGAGCAGCGCTGCTGTGTGAGGTGTCAGCGGCCCCCGAGGCAGGTCCTGTCCCCTCTGCGTGGCTGCCACCTGGGAGCGCATCCAAGGTGGCGCTGGTCAGCTGGGAAGCCGCGTCTGTGTCCCTGAGCGCTGGCCCCAGGGTGATGCGCGCATGATGCTCACTGGCATGGTCAGCTGTCTGCACTGCCCTGGCTGCTGCCTGGTCTGTGTCTGCGGAGCCGCCGCCCCCTTCTCCTTTGTGTGAGGGGAAGCCCAGCAGCCAGGGAGACAGGAGCTTCCCCAGAGCCTGGACCAGGCTGCTCAGGAATCCCAGGTGCCACGGGCGCCCCCGCTGGTAAGGCTGCCCTGGGGGGCGCTGACTGGTGCAGAAGTCGAAGCTGCAGTGGCCAAGGTCCCTGGCACCAGGTACATGTTCAAGTCCTGCAGCTATGCTGTTGCTGCTGCTACTGCTGGTCCTCCTCCTCCTCCTCCACCAACGCTTCCTACTTCATCAAGTCCTCCTCGGTGGGATTCCCCTCCTCCGGTTCCCTTTCCGTCTCCCACGGACCTGGTGGGGCCTGAGTGTCCCCCCTACCCAGGGAGGGCGGAGAGGGGCGGGCTCTGGTCTCAGGCTTCCCTTTCCTGCCCCTGCACAGGTGAAAAGTCCACACAAGCTACTAACACAGTCCTCAGACACCAGACAGGGAGTGTCCACAGGTACGCAGCCGGAGAGCGGGGATCACCTCTTATCCTGGGGTTCCCTCCTTGAACGGCTGCCTCACAAGCCCCCGCAGTTGTTTACCTCAGTTGCTATGGAGCGTCGCGTGGAGACCAGCACGCGCTGTCCGGTCCACCTGACCCGCGCCGCGAGCCCTGGCTCCCGGTCCACTGACCTTCTCCTCACTGCTGCAAGAAGCAAAGTGTCCAGAGGCGTGTTAGCGTTTGAAGTAGTAGCTGAATTCAGATCGAATGCTGGTCTCCTTCCTGAGTCTAGGAATGGAGAAGCTACCTAGAGAAATATGGTTAGAGGCAGGAAGCAAGAACCTGCCCTTCCTTTCTATTCCCTCCCCATGGGTTGGTGTTGGTCACGCACGGAGTGGGGGCTTCCCATCCCCCACCTCCAGGGCTGTGCTCAACTGCTGGGCCGGCGGGCTGCTTGAGTTACCACGTCCTCTCACCCATACCCACACGACCTCGATGCAGCCACGCGGAGCGCGCGCGTGCCCGTGGGGACATCCACATACAAGCCCAGAGAGAGATGAGCTATGCAAGTGCAGGGACTTAGTTCACAAGGGAGCTTCTCAGTGACCAACGGGCTGCTTCTGTTCAGCTAATGACTGAGAGTTGGGAGCACAGAAGTGATAACATTAAAAAGTGTTTCTTTGCTTTGCTTTCTTGCACCCTTTCTCCCTCCCTTCGTCCCTTCCTCCCTCTCTTTCTCTTTCTCTCTTTCTTCCTTTTCTTTCTTTCCCTTCTTACCTTTCCTTTCCTTCCTTCCTCCTTCCTTCCCTCCCCTCCCTCCCTCCTTCCCTCCCTCCCTCCGTCCTTCCCTCTTTCCCTCCCTCCCCCTCCCTCTCTCTCTCTCTCTTTCTTTCTCTTTCTTCCTTCATTCTCTTCTTTCTTCCTTTCCTTCCTTCCTCTTCTTTCCTCCCTCCCTCCTTCCCACCTTCCCTCCTTCCCTCCCTCCTTCCCTCTCTCCCTCCCTCCCTCCCTCCCTTCCTTCCTTCCTCAAGACAGGAACTCCCTGTTGTAGCTCCGGCTGACCTGGAAGGCACTATGTGGCCTGGGAGTTGTGGCATCCTCTTGCCTTGCCGTAGCCCCCTGAATACTAGTCTGGGCATGTGCCACCACATCCGGGATGATGCGTATTTTAAAGAAGTCACTCTGCTGCCGTGTGGAGAACACATTGGCAAACAAGAGTGGAGCTAGGTGTAGTGGAGCACGTCTGTCATCCCCTCTGAGGCCAGAAGGTCCCACGTTCAAGCCCCACAACTTAAAGTCTCAAAATAAATTTGACTGCACTTGTGTGAATGATAAAGAGAATCTGTGAAGAATACAGGCTACACCTGTGGGAGGGGTCTGTTTTAGAAACTATTGTTGACATTGTTCTACATGTTGACAATGACCAAGAATGACACTATGTGTATGGCTATCATTTGGCTCTGGAATGTTCCCTGAAGCCCCAAGCATCAACGGTTTGATCCTTAGACTGATGCCTTTGGGAGGCCATGGAACCTTCAAGAAAGTGAAGCAGAGGGTGATTTATGTCAGTGGAAGTGGTTTCTTGAAGGGAATTGTGGAGTGTTGTATTTTGCTCTCTCCCTTTTATGATTCCTAGCTGCCGTGAGATAGTGTGGTCAATCAGCCTAGGTGGTGTTGTTTTGTTTTGCCGTGTTCATGAACTGAGAAAAGTAGTTATGGTAGCAGGCCTGATGGTACCACATGCCACCAGGATGCTGGATGCCAGGTGGCACATGCAGCCTCTGCCCTGCCCTTACAGTGTCTGATGCATCTTTGTTCGCTGCTGGTTTCTGGAGCTCTTTTGTGTTAATAGTTCTGAGTACTTATTGCCCTTCTACTGCCACTCTGTCTACATCCTAGAACTTCTAGGAACATTTTAAAATTTTACCTCTTTATCTCAAAAAGTAATAAAAATGATCATTATGAGGGAATGGTTGTCCTTGAAGTTTTAGGTAAGAGGGTGCTCAGACAGCTAGGTGAACTTTATTTCTGGGTGTTTCTGTGAGTTGTTGCTGGAAGAGAGCAGCATTTGAATGGATAGAATAAAAAAAGATTTCTGACACCAGTGTGGATGGGAATGATCTAATCCAATTTAAGGAGTGAAAAGCACAAAAAAGAGGAGTGGGGAATTTGCTTCTTTTTTGTGCTGAGACATTCGCCTTTTTCTACTCTTAGACATTGGTATTTCTTTTTGTTTTAATTTTTTTATTTTTTTGACATTGACATTTCTTGTTACTGGGTCCTTGAACTGGGACTGAATTGTACCACCAGTTTTCCTGGCCTTCCTTCTTTTAGACAGCATGTCGTGGGGGCTTTCAGCCTTCATAATCTCATGGGCTAATTTCTGTAAAACCTAAATTATACAGTGTGTTATTGATTCTGTTTTTCTGAGGAACATTAAGATACTAGCTTTTTACCAAGATAGTAACTATCAGCTTCATTCTAGAGCCACCCTCCTGCCAGGTTGTACCCTCTGCTCTCCAGCTGTCTGCTTCTCTTATTTGAGAATGAATGTGGGAAGCAAAATGGGAAAAGTGCGTAAGTAAGTACGATTTCTGCTGCCACAAATGACTGTAACGTTCTAGGACATCAGAACACTTTAGTACATTCTAAGTATTAATCTTAGAAAGAGACACATTTTAGAAGAACAAATTTCTTCTTAGTTTTTGGATTCAGATATTTTCTACTGTAGAGACCTTTTGGCCTTATAAATTGACTTCCTCCACCATTTTATAGACCTTATCAATACTCTACCTTTTTATTATCCTTTAATGAACCAAAGAGTTGTGTGAAAAGTCGTATTCACTAATCCTGAATTTTTTAAATTGAATTCTTTATTGGTACATTTTATTTACAGCTCACAATCACACTCATCATTGGGGAATTTGTACCAGTATATGACACGACTTAATTCTCATTTTTACCCATATCCCTACCCACCCTATCACCCTCACCTTCTATATACATGTGCTTTTCTTTTTCTTTTTAAATCATATTTATTCTTTCCCCTCATTACTTTCCTCTACTACCTAAATTTTTGGTTTTGGTACTTCTTTGGACTTATTTGAGTAGCATTACAAAGTAAGCTTATTTGAATTTTATTGTCCTTGTATTCATAGCCTATGTTTGATGAGGTGAGTCTATGATGAGCACAGCTGTTTGAAGAAAATAATAAGTGTTTAATTGATAGTTTGTTTTTCAGATTGGAGATCTGTCCAGAAAAATCCAGATTAAAACCTATAAGAGAAACAGCTCAGAAACTACCTTCCTTCCCACTGATAATCTTCCTTATCTAATTTCTAATAATTTTATGTCTTTTGAAAGAGTGTGTGATTTGAAATTAGTGGTTGGTCTCATTTTATCCATTACATTTTTTTTTTTTTTTTTTTTTTGCTTTTTGAGACAGGGTCTCACTTTGTAGTTCAGGCTGGCCCTGAGCTCACTATGGTGCCCAGGCAAGCCGCCGCGAACTCAGCAATCCTCTTGTCTCTGCCTCCCGAGTGCTGGGATTACAGGCGTGAGCCACCACGTCCAGCATTGTGGTATGTGGTGTTGATTGTTGGTGGGCGTGAGTCTCCACGCCCAGCATTGTATGTGGTTACCGGGGATCGAACTCAGGACCTTGCGCTTGCGAGGCAGGCGCCGGAACCACTGAGCTAACCCTCCAGCCCCTATCCATTACATTTTAAAAAATTGATTTTATTGGTACATTTCATATGTACAGTATGATCACATTTAACATTGAGAACTTGTATCTGTCCATGACACATCTTGATTCTCATTTGCAGGGGGTGACTTTTGCTTTTACACCCCATCTCCTAAACTGCTAAAATTTCAAGGCACTCTACTAAAAAGATGCTGGCTAGTGTGGCAGTGAGAAAGAGCTTGCGATTTGAAGCCAGTGGATCTTGGTGAATCCAGAGAAAACCTCTCTCTAAGTACGAACGACTTTTAGGACAGTCATGTCATCTCCATATAAAATAGGAAAAATAAAAGTACTCATTGCACAGTTCTGTTATTGGCATTTAGTTGGAATTAGGAAAATTAAAATGTTTTGAAAAATACTACGTATTCTGCAAATGATTTGCTTGTGTTATTGTTGTTGTCATTATTATCATTGCCCTGTGAAAGAGAAGGGAGCTACTTTATTTGAAGATGACAGTTCCAAAAAGTGAAGAAGCTGCCAGAGTCAGCCAGACAAAACAGTGGGGTCATGAAGTCGAGGGGCGCGGATTAAGAAAAGAAAAGAAGACAGGAAAATGGGCTCGGGAGGACCTCTCAGTCAGTACTGAGCAGGCCCTGAGTTTATTCTTCAGTGCTCTTTTATAGTATTTCTAGCTACAGTGCTTACGAGCAAGGCTTTCAATGGACAATGTAGTTAGTGGTTAACATACAGGTTTAGCATGATTAGAATCTAAATCTACAGGAACAAAAATACAAAGATAACTTTGTCTGGCAGAGAGTACTTAAAAACTTCTGGAATGTGCTCTCTGCTCCTAAAACTTCTCCCCAGGTGATCTGCAAGTTTCTTATCTTATACTAAAGACTGGCCCAGGCTCTCAAGGCACAAGTCTTTGTCTCTTAGAATACTTCCCTATTTCCTATTGAGAAGTTACTTCCTTTGTCATTTTATTTAATCACTAAACATTGATGCAGTCAGTAAGTCAAGCAGAGATTGTATTAGAGGAAGAACAGGAAGCTCCTAAGAGAAGGAGCAAGGGAAGGCAACTCTGGGCCGGAGGTTATCATAAGACTTCTTTCATCAGGCATCCCAATGCAGCATCCAAAGGTCACAGGTCATCTTGGGAGCTGGGCAGCACTGTTTGGTATAGTGCAGATCTCACACCTGCTAGTTGGTGCAGCACCCAGTGCAGATCTCCAGGCCTGAAAAGAGTCTCCTCTAGCAGGGTCTGCTTCCCACAGGAAGGAAACTTCATCTAAATTTGTGACCCCAAAAAACTAAACATAAATGATCCTGGGTTAGAGGAATCAAGGAGTCACAATGCCAAGAAGACTGAAAATCTGAATACTTGTAAATCTCAGACTCTGCCTCCTGCATAGATGTTAAAAGAGAAGCTTCAGATTCCAGTTCATGTAGATTAGTATTCACTGAAATCCTTGTTCCAAGGATGGTAGTAAGCGCTGGGTTTCTGAGATCAATGAGCGTCCTTCCTGTGCTATGGAAGCAAACTAGCTAAGGGAAGAGCCATCAGCAATTTTAACTCACTGAGAAATGTGAGGTTAGACTTACAGCTGTGGTGGCTGACAGCAGCATCTACCTCTCCATACCCAGTAAGATTTCTAAAACCTTATTTTATAGGAATTCGTGGCTGATTCCCAACCTTGACAATCCTCTCTTCTAGAAAGTTGATGAACTCGCTCCACTTTTTCTCCCTGACTTTCTCTTACTCTCTTCTATTCTTTAATATTGATGATTGCAAAGTGTTAATCCTGGCCCTTTGCTCTTTTCACTGTGTATTCTCCTGGTCTCTCTCGTGTACTGTCCTGGTTCTAGCCACACTTTATTGTAAGCCTTCCTGTTTATGTATCTCCATACTGACCTCTCCAAAGACTTACAAAATCAGACATATGATATATAATTCTTTGTTGGGCCCTGTTGGATTTTGCTTTTTCAACTTGTCCCATACTAAAAGTAATTGCTGCTAAAGTGGCACCTGAATTACTTTCTAGGTTTCCAGCCTTTTGATTTTTGGTAACTTCATCTCCCGATAGAATTAAAATGTTTTTCTAGTCTTTGTGGGAGGATGTGATGTGGCTATTGCCAGTCAGACACATTGGTATGTAATATCTGAGTAGAAAAGAAAGCAACACAGGGGCCAGAGGGTTAGCTCAGTGGTTCCAGCACCTGCCTCGCAAGCGCAAGGTCCTGAGTTCAATCCCCGGTAACCACATATAATGCTGGGCATGGAGACACGCCCATCAACAATCAACACCACATACCACAATGCCGGATGTGCTGGCTCACGCCTGTCATCCCAGCACTCGGGAGGCAGAGACGGGAGGATTGCTGAGTTTGCATCAGCTTGCCTGGGCACCATAGTGAGCTCAGGGCCAGCCTGAACTACAAAGCAAGACCCTGAGATCGGAAGAG
>PVIC010051604.1:0-12403 GCA_004025085.1 Thryonomys swinderianus
TAAGAAAAAAAAGCCCTGATCTTATTTCACTTGATAAGAATACTTATTTAGCTCAGTGGTACCATAAAGATTTAGTTCAAATTAAACCATACCTACCTTGGAAGCACAAGGGCCCGAGTTTGATCCCTGACATACCACAATGCCAGGCAAGGTGGCTCACGCCTGTAATCCCAGCACTTGGGAGGCAGAGGCAGAGGCAGAGGCAGAAGGACTGCCTCAAGTTCAAGGCTTGCCTGGGTTACATAGTGAGCTGAGGGCCACCCTGAACTACAAAGCAAGGCCCTGTCTCTCTCTCTCTCTCTCACACACACACACACACACACACACACACATAAACTGAAGCAAGTAAGAACTGGGCCATGATATCTATGTATATTTCACTTAATATCTATCCATCATGTACTTAAAAATATTCATGTAATAATTCCTGATAGGATCCCAGCTCTCAGAATGCTGGTAAGCAAAATCCTAGAAGTATGAATTAAAAGATGATGACCCACCTAATTCCCTAATAATTAAAGACTCCTCCACAGATATACCCCAGTTAGTGGTGACTCTATGACATGCATGCCATAGCTGGCTCTTTGTTATCATTGAAAGATCTAAAAGGTTCACCATCACTGATACAGTCCATTGTACGCAGGGAAGATGTATGTAGCTGCTAGTCAATTAGAATTCTGCTATTAAACAGACTATCACTGATCTCCAGAGGACCTTTTGGTTGCCAGAACTGATTACCTGGAAAACAGCACCCTTAGTATAATGAATGGATGAACTGTCCAGAGGGCTCTATTATACAAAATTAAATGTGAAAGCTTCACACTGATTCACTGCTCAGATACAAATGTATATAATAAAAAATAATACAGCAGATATGTAATTATTTGTTGAATAAAGGAAAGAGATAAATATTCTCATGTGGGTATTGTGAAAATATGGAGAAGGGAAAAAGAAAAATAAGTAAACTTTGGGATTAAACCAATATATATAAATTTCAAACAAACATACTCTAAAGAATCAATGAGCTTCTTGGGATCTACAGGGGGTGGATAGACTACTTCATCAATATGCTTTCGATTGCAGTAGGCATATGCTGTTGAGACATGCATGAACACTTCCAGATTCTTCATTTGTTGTGCAAGGAGAATAAGCTGTCGTGTAGCAATCACATTTAACTGAACAGCATCTCTGTAAAAGAAAATGACAATGAAATATCGTATTTATTTTACTTGCTTAAAAAATCTTATTTCCAGAAGGTACACAGACACAAATAAATTTTTGATGTTTTACAACTCATCTTTTAGGTCCAATTTTATGCATTTTATTTTAGTATGAAGTACATTTGCTCAAGTTTTAAAAGAAATTGTGTGATTATAAAATAAACCATTATAGGATTGAAAAGTAAAAATACACATTAAAAAATTAATTGCCTCAAAGTATATTGAGATAATTTCAGTATTTAGCTTCTCTGTATACATTCTGAACTCATCCTAGACCTCTTCTGCATCTTGATTTCTACAAGTTTAATCTTTCACGAAACAGACAAATAGGAAAAACTTAGTTGGCTGAGTAATTTTAAAATGCTAACCCAGTTACCAGTAAGAGTAAAACTGCCAAATAAAAGGAATGTTAAATTATATTAATATATAATTAAAAGCCAGTTCAGAAACATTACTATATTATCAAACAAGAATGTTTATTTCCCTTTCTGTAATAATAATACAAATACTTTTTAAAGAATATTTCAAAAATTCAGCTGGGCATGGTGGCTCATGCCTGTAATCCCAGCACTCAGGAGGAAGCAGAGGCAGGGGGACTACTGAGTTCAAGGCTTGCCTGGGCTACATAGTGAGCTCAGGGCCAATCAGAACTACAAAGCAAGATCCTGTCCAAAAAAGAACAACACAAAGGGATATTATGGTAAAATATTGTTGTAACAGGCATATACAACACTCCAAAAGATCTATATTCAAGTGAAATAATTCCACAAAAGCAAATGTAAATAAGCAGGCAAGTAATCAATGAAGCATCTTCTACTAACAAAGCTTACGGAGTCCACATATTCATTATGAATGGAATAGTTCAATAAAGCAAGCAAAGTGTTTTACCACAATGAAAGAATATAGCCATTAATATAATTGATCACATGAAGACCATCAGAAGACAGAAATCTGTCTGAGTACAAAAACAACATTATGTTACCATGTGAAGCAGGATTAAGAACAAGGCTCTGGAAGTAGTCTGGGTCCAAATCTTGGCTTGACCACCTATCAGCTAAGATGAAAAGTTACTCAAGCGCTCAGGCTTCATTTTCTTCACCTGTAAATGGGAACAACAGCAAAACCTACCAACTATACTTGCATAAAATTAAATGAAACCAATAGCTCGCAAGCATTTAGTATTTGTTCCTAACAGTCTCAAAACAGGTAGCCAATAAATAGTAAGGTAATAAATGTTGTGTAGTTTTTGTTTTCTATTGATTTTTTTTTTTTTTTTTTTTTTTTTTTGCTTTTTGGAGACAGGATCTCGCTTTGTAGTTCAGGCTGGCCCTGAGCTCACTATGGTGCCCAGGCAAGCCGCCGCGAACTCAGCAATCCTCCTGTCTCTGCTTCCCGAGTGCTGGGATTACAGGCGTGAGCCACCACGCCTAGCATTATATGTGGTTACTGGGGATCGAACTCAGGTCCTTGCGCTTGCAAGGCAGGTGCCGGAACCACTGAGCTAACCCTCCGGCCCAAGTTTTCTATTGAATTTTGTTTACAGTTTTTTAAAAACTGAGTCATCAAAAGCTTTACTGTACAGAACAGTGATAATAATTAGCAACAATGTATTCTTCAATCACTGAGAATGGATTTTAGGGATTCTCATCCTCCCCAAACTGATAAATATGTTAAGTAATGCATCATTAGCTTAATGCAACCATTCCACAATGTATATTTCAAAACATGTTGTATACAATGTCTTGTTCAATTTTTGTCAATTAAAAATAAAGGAAGCCTTTTAGAATGTATGATAGTTTATGTAAAATAGGCAATTTCCAAAGGGAATTTGGTGTGGGAACATAATGAGTGGAAGGAATAAATATGATTTCAAAATAAAATAAAATAAAATAAAAGCATTAAATAAAGAAAATAAAAGCATGTATATGGGGGGGGTGGGTAGGGATGTGAGTAAAAATGAGAATTAACTTGTGACATATACTGGTACAAATTCCCCAATGTTGTGCATGATTGTGAGCTGTATATAAAAAATATACAATAAAGAATTCAATTTAAAAAATAAAAATAAATGAAGGGGACTGAGGTAAATACCAGTGATAAAGCTGGCAGAGGATTTACATTGTTGAATAACACTAAAAATCGACACAATGGATCAAAAAGAAATTAGGATAAAGAAGCAGCAACTAGAGAAATGACATATTTATTAATCTAGGTAACCTAAATTTCAGAGAAAAAAAAACTTGCTCTCATCCTAATTTTTAGAAAAAGAAATTAAAACTCCTTAAATTCATTACATGAAATGAATATGATGTATTAATAAGACAGAATGTCATCAAATCACTAAAAGGAGTCATAAAAATTAGAAACACGTAAGTTGTTTCTATATTAAATTTTAAAGTAAAATTAGGACAGTCACATTTATAAAAATGTACAATGTTCAAAAAGAATTTTAAAAAATAAACAGTTTTGTGTAATTTGCAAATAATTATACTGTCCTATTTAGAAGGAAAAAATCTAGCTATTCTTTGAAATGGCAAGGATATTGTTATTTGTAGACTCCAGTCCAGTTGACTATAAAGCAGTGCTTTGATATCTATCTTGTTTGCAAAACAATGGGAATGAGCAGAGTACTGTTTGGGGACAGGTATATACAGAGTATTTTGTTACAAGTTCCTGGGGACAGGACAAGAAGTTCTAGGTCACTAGAAACAAGGAATAATTTATAAAGGAGGAGAGGGACCGCTTATACTTTATGTTTTTCTTCTACTTTAGTAGTGTGTGAGAGCTTATGAAAAAAGACAAAATTTTACTGAAATTGAAGTGCAATCTCATAATCATGCATTGTGATTTTTCCTTATCTCAACTGTGGGCAAACAAATCTATTTAAATGGAAATCTAGCCAGAAGGACATTTCACAGAGAGGATACTATCCACTGGACTAGTAGGGAATGTGCTATTTTCTTTTACATTTGCGAAACAATGGGTGTAGAGAGAGTAATGTTTTGGATACTGTTACTTGCTTCTGAGGGTGGTTTCAGTTTCTGGGTCACTGAAAGGAATAACTTGACAGGCACACTCCTGTGTCTTGCCTCCCTTCACCTTATTTGAAGAGTCAACCTGAAGCTGTTTTGTGCCACCCTAAGTTAACTCTCAATATCTTTCACCTAGCTATTTTACCCCAAATCCAATTTCTATTTTGTTGAGCTTTAAGTTGAAACCCTGATGCATTACACCAGATTTAGTACTCAGTATACTAAACAACAATATTTCATTTTGTCTTAATGCTAGACTGGCTTTAGGAAGAGGGGTGGAAAATGAGCACATTTTTGCAACTGTAGTTTTTCATTATAAACAGAGAAACTACTTCAAAAAGAAAAAGAGAAAGTTCAACTTGAACTACCAATAAATTTTCTTGTTCACTGTTTTCATAATCTAGATAATACTTCTAAAGACCTTAAAACCAGGATTCCAATATTGGGCATAACATACAACTGGAATTTTATTAGAAATGCAGACTCCTAAACCTCATCCTCAGATATGTTTAATGTCTGAAATGAAGCCTGTGTAAATGCATTTTAAATAAATTCCCTGGGTCATTTTGATATGTCTCTTCTCACTTCATCTCACCCCAAGGTGAGACTTTATCACTACTGTAATGGCATATTTTTTTAACCTTAATACAAACACACATGCTTGGCAACCAATCAATCAATCAACAGAGCAGAAGAATTAAGCTGAATTAAGGTATCTGTAATTCTAAAAATGTCCCCAAAGCTGATTGTGAGAACAGTGGTTCTAAAAGTACAAGTCCAACAGCAACTAAGTCACCCTTAATGTTCTTCGGTAAAAATAAGAATTCTAAGGTGTTGGGCTGGGGATGTAGTTCAGTGGCACACACCTGCCTTGCAAGTACAAGGTCCTGAGTTCAATCCCTAGTACTGCAAAAAATAAAAATAAAAAGAATTCTAGGGTGTTATCCCCAACCAAAGGATCAGCATTAAGCAACTGCAGTTTAGAAATCTGTATTGTTAACAAATTTTTCAGTAATTTTTAAAATAATACATTCTGTAGTTTAATGATGTTTTTCAGTTTCTCCATCTTTTCTAATCATCAATTTTTATTTCTCTCTCTCCACCTTAAGCATTATGACTCAGAACTGCTCCATTTTTGAAATCTCAAGTTTGCTCAAAATCACACCCTCTCTCCCTTTAAGACTTTTTTATTTTAAATTTTTGAACCAGGTGGAGTGGCATATAATGCACATAATCTCAGCTTGCTTGTTTATTTTTCTTTCTTTTTCTTGAGATAGGGTCTCACTATGTAGTTCAGGCTGGCCTGCAACTCACCACCTAGCCCAGGCTGGCCTCCAGTTTATGGAGATCTTCTTGCCTCAGCCTCAGCAAGGGTCAGGATTATAGGCACACACCACCAACTCCTAGCATGATAGCAATTTTTGTTGCCAACCTGGACAATTTAGCAAGATTGTTTCAAAGAACTTTTAAAAGGTTTGGGGATAAAAAAGGACTCAATGGTAGAGTGCTTGTCTATCATGCAAAAGGCATGGATTAAGCCAAGTAAATCTCACCCCACCACCACCACCACAAAGGTTTTGTCATCATAATGGTCTCTAGCTTCTAGGTACTTCTCTACTAGATCTATTCTACCTAAGAACACCAGACCCCATAATCAACTATTTAATTCCCTGTGCTATTCTTAACAACACTTCTCCCTCACTTTTTGCCAATATTTACAATACCTAATCTTCCTGCCAATTTTTTTTCCAACTCAAGATGTGGACCCTTATTTAAAACTATATCCTCTCAGTTCTCACAGTATTTGATGTATGAGTATACCTCACTATTTTCTATCCTCTACAGTAGTTATTTAAGCATATTCTATCTTCCCTAGTAGAGTATATGGACTTGGTGAATAGGGTCTATGTACAACTGTGTCTTGGTTTCTCTCCAAGATACCAAGCATAATGTATCTTTCTTCTTTGGCACTGAAAGCTTTGTGCCATTTTCTGTTAATGGATTAATTTAACAAGTAGTTATAAAGAATAACTGCTTTTTTAAGGGGCTGTTATAGTGCCAGCTCTAGTATTTTAGAAAGTTTGGCTCAAATCTAATGTCCTATCACCATTTAGATATCAACAACCATTAAAACTGCTGCACAGAAACCATTCTGATGTCATGACTATGGCTTAGTCAGTGAACATGCGTGCCTTGACAAAGAGAAAAGTACAGAATCAACCCTTTCTATCACACTCTCCAGTATAAGAAGATAGAATACTAATGCAAAGATGTTTTTCATTCAGAGTAGCCTCCCTTATCCCAAGAAACAGAAGAAGGAAGCATGCACTCTTTGTAAATGTTACTTCGAGATTCACCCTCATTAATGCTGCCGGTTAATAAATCAAATTTCCCTTTAAAAGTATCTAATTTCCCTCTTCAAGTCAATGAAGACTACTAATGGCTGTAGTAATTAGCCATTACCAACATACATTTTTTTCTTCAAAAAACATGTTTAGCTTATTAGAACTGTGTGAACTTTACTAGTTACCGAGAAAATAGTGAAAGCCAGGACTATAGAACAAAAATAGCTATTAGATTAACCCTTTTATACAAATGAACTTTAGGCATGATAAAGCATTAACTAAAAACTCAGAACCACACTTACAATCTTGGAAATAATAGTTAAAAATGAATTGTTAGACTTATATCCAAAAACACATACATGCAAAGAAAAAAACCTTTAATTGGAAAATCATAGAATTTTACTAGTTGGTGAGAGTATCGATCCTATAAGATTTAATAATGCTTTGAAAACATTTTTACAAAGGTATTTATTTGAAAACAGTTTTATTTGAAGACTTATATGTGCTCAAAGTAGAATATATAGGGATGAAACTAAAAGCCTACCTGTAAGCACATCATATAAAAACTATTATTAACAAATATAGAAAGACATATATAAACGTAGTACACACATATTTTTTGAAAACCAGAGACTATATAGTTCTATGACACTCTTATATCACCTTTGAATCATAAACACATAATTGCTGCACAGTACTTTATTAGTTAGCTGCACAGAAAGAACTAAATGGGAAATAAAGCAATAGCTACATGTTCAAATTTGCTTTGATAAGCCAATATATCATTTAAACTTAGAAAAAATCTTTTGAGAAACACCGTCTTAATTTTAAAAATGAGGAAACTTAGTTAATATATCAGTCAAGAAGAAAACTAAGGTAATTCCTAAGCTCTTTCTCTTCCTGGTACAGCATGGTCTCAGCTTCTTATGCATAAAATGGATTTGACTATTTTACACTGGGTGAGATTAAGATAGAATAAAATAATGTATGAAAGTACTATTGCATAAATGCAAGGGACTATTACAATACTCTTACTTGGAATAGGAGCGAAATATACTATAATGTTTTGGCACAGAACTCACACATTATGTAATATCAGGTGGACAGTTCTATATTTGAGAAAGATGATATGACAAACTATCACAATCCTTTGAATTGTAACTTAATTATATTTTTAAAAACAATGAACTATTAATGAACTATTATAGTGTTTATTTTCTTAAAAGAAGCATATTGAAGTCCAAAATATATTCTAAATTAAACTTACATCCTATGTAGTTTATTCCTAATTGCTACCAATGCAGCATTTTTAATCTCCAATTATTTTGTTTGTTGATACAGTCTTATTGCATTCTATGCTGGTGCTGAACCAGCTAAGTCCAGGCTAGCCTCAAATGAGCAATCCTCCTATCTCAGCCTCCCAAGTGCTAGGATTATGAATGTGCCCACAACACAGGGCTTCTCCATTTCTGGTCTTTCTCTGTCTGACATTTAAATTCAAGACAATCACTTGTAGTTAACATACAAAATTATCCTATGCTTCTACACTGATAAGAAATGAATTCTTTTAAAAGCCACAGTTAGCATATACATGGCAGTCAGTTTAATCATTTTCAAAACACTTGCTTAAAAAGTCAAGTATTACATAAATATTTGTACCTACCTTAAATTTTCATTAAACCGTACTGTAGCTGCACAGTGGAATATAATATTGGTAGAATCTATGATGGCCTCTTTATCTTCTTCACTAAGAGCCAGTTTAGGCTGGGTGAGTTCACTGTTGATTGCTACAATTTTTTCTCTAAAATCTGGATTTTCATCTCTCAATCTGTCAAAGAGCTATCAAAGAGGAGAAATGTTTATTTCTGGGTAAAATTTCTCCATTTTCTTTTCTTTTCTTTTTTTTTTTTTTTTTTGCTTTTTGAGACAGGGTCTCACTTTGTAGTTCAGGCTGGCTCTGAGCTCACTATGGTGCCCAGGCAAGCCACCGCAAACTGAGCAATCCTCCTGTCTCTGCCTCCCGAGTGCTGGGATTATAGGCATGAGCCACCACACCCGGCATTGTGGTATGTGGTATTGATTGTTGATGGGCATGAGTCTCCACGCCCAGCATTGTATGTGGTTACCGGGGATCGAACTCAGGACCTTGCGCTTGCAAGGCAGGCGCCAGAACCACTAAGCCAACTCTCTGGCCCCCTAAAGTTTCTATTCTTGAAAAAAAATCCCATGGGGTTTACACTATCATCCCCATTTTATAGATTTGGAATCCAAGACTCAAAGAAATCAGGTGGTTTGCCAAAGACACATAAGTGAGAGTTTGTAGAGTTGAATACAAACCTTACACGTTTTGGTTAATTAGATTATTTGTCAGAGCAGACAATACATCAGGACAATGCTTAGAATAATCATTCAGATTTCTAAATTTTCTTAATTTATAACTTGATTTCATTTTAGCTTTATACCCTCCTAGTAGAATAAAGTACTACAATTCATATTCAACCTAAAATTTTAGAACAAAGTTAAAAAAAGTTGGAAAGCAAATACATAGACTACAAATTAGACAAATTTTGGAAAAAATATACATAAGATTTAGACTAAAGATGTAATATTTTTTATATCCAAAGGAATAAATTTTGCTGGATATCCAAGTGGATCACAAAATGATTAAAGTGCAAAGGCACATAAATTATGAATCAAGTTTCAGTTTTTTATGACAGACACAACAAAACAACATTTAATGCTACCCACAGCTCCATCACACTGTGATTTTCCACTCCAATTACAGCCATGTTGAAGTTTTAAAAGGAAGAATGTCTGGGAAGAATATCTATATATTACCAACAACGCCCACTTTCACCTTCTAAACAACTTTTGTATTTAATAGTTTCTCCCTCTACTATTCCCAGTTACTTGAATATTACTGTCTTATTAATCAAAAAAATTTTACTGGGCCAGAGCTCAGTGGTATTGGCACCTGCCTACCAAGCGCAAGGTCCCTGGTTCACTTTCCAGTATCACATAAGACAATACTGGGCATGATGACACACCCACCAGCAATCAATACCACATACCACAGTGCCAGACATGGTGGCTCAGGCCAGTAATCCCAGCACTCAGGAGGCAGAGGCAGGTAAATTGCTGAGTTCAAGGTTTGCCTGGGCTACATAATGTGCTCAGGGTCAGCCTGAACTCCAAGTGAGACCCTGTCTCAAAAAAAAAAAAAAAAGATTGTACTAAGAATTTCCAGCTAGACAGATACCTTTTCTATTGTGAGACAACAAGGAAATGGACTTTCCCTTTAAGTTTTTTACAGGGTACACAGGGACAATGAAAATAATAAAACAGCATTAATAATACAGTGCCTTGAGAAGGCACTGGACACACGACTTAACCCACCTTGGTATGACCGCTTACAACTTCCCAGAGGAAATGCTGATCATCAAGATGTGAAGGACAAATAACATGCCTGCATGTGTGTAAGCACTGGGAACAAAAGTGAGGAAGAAAAGACCCTGACATTATAAAGTAGAAGACTAGTGCTTCAGAACAGAATGAAAAAAATTTTAGAGATTTAGGAGGTAACATCAACTGGAGCTGGCCAATGACTAGATCTGAGATAAATAATGTGAATTCCAACACAGCAGGGACTGCATTTATTTTTCTTAGTACAGTTCCTTGAAAAGGTACACATTTGATAAACATTTTTTAAATGAATAACTTCAGTGAATGACAACACTAGAAAGAAACAGTTTAGAAGATAGGAATTCAGTCTTATGAATGCTGAGTGTAAAGTGTCTACATGCCATGGTAGAGATGTTGGCTTTGTGGGTCTGGAGTCAGTGGGGAGAGAGCTAGAATTAATATAGGGTTTATTAACCATACACAGCAGCAGTAACTGAAGCCCTGGGAAGACAAGGGACCATTCAGATAAGCACCCAAAATCAAAACAATACAAAGCTATTTCCGAATCTAATTTAAAAGACAACCATTTAATTCACAGGGAGCTTGCTGAATGACCACCTCACTAGACCTATTCAGAAGAGATCAGGATTAGCCAGAAACCTGAAGAATATCAATATTTAAGGTACAGGCAGGGGAAAAAGAACCTAAAGAATGACCAGAAGAGTACCTGACACTTTGGATTCTTACTTCATTCTCCTGATAGCTGATGACCACTTATCACTATAATATATGATAATGCTGCTTCATAAGCTAGATCTCAAATTTGATCCTGTTCACTTTCCTAGCTCCCATGTCTTTATTCAGTATCATCCTTCCCAGTGATTCTAACTCACCAGTACTCTACTTCCTATTTTATTAAGTTATTGATACCTTCTGAAGATCTTCATTGCCTTTCCAAACTTTACTTCATGATCAATTGTTCTGTTCTGTTCTGTTCTTCTATTCTATTCTAATGGTGCTAGGGATCAAATCAGGCCCTCATACATACTAAGCAAGTACTCAATCACTGAGCTATACGCACCTCACCCTATGATCAAGACCTTAATTCAGTACCTACCACCCAATGAAGTTTCTTTTCCCTGAGATATTCTTGTGAATCAGTGGTTCTCAAGTATGCACATTTTGGCCTCCAGGGACATTTGGCAACATCTGGAAACATATTTTCCTTGTCTCTTCAAGGAAAGGGGGAATGAATGCTACTAGTACCTAGTGATAGAAGCCAGGAAAACATACAGGATAGCCCTTTACAGTAAAATCCTACCCTGTCCACAATGTCAATGGTACTGGAGTTGAGAAACCCTGCTATAAGCTAATGTCTCACTATGGTACGTATTCTTTGCCTCTAAGTAGGATTTAAACACATAATGTTACTTAACATAAAAAGGACTCTATTTGCTTGATTCACCAGCAATGGTACACATGGGGAGAAAGTGGCCCCAGGACTAAGTGATGGAATATGGCAGGAGGAAACTGGAAGCACAGCAGTAAGTGTATTAGTTACTACTTTTATACTGTGAAAAAGTACAAAAATAGTGGGACAAAATATCTGCCATACACAACTTAACAGCTCGTTCTTAGCTTAATTTCAGGATTCAGTCCAGTTATCTAACTCCAAGGCAGAAACATTATGATGGAAGGGCACGTGAAGCAAGGCAGCTCACCTCACAGCAGCCAGGAAGCAGAGCACAATCAATAGCCAGAGAAAAGCAGGCCTCTAGTGACCCACGCCCCACGGAACTATTTCCTCCAACTGACAACACTTCTGAGTAGCCCATTCAGCCATGAACTCATTAGTGGGTAATTAATTAAAGAGGTTAGAGCCCTAGTGATCCATTTAGTTGCTCAAAGCCCATGAGTTCTGAACACATGAGACTTTGGGAGGACATTTTTAGATCTAAACTCCAATATGGAGTTATCAATTTTAATCAAGTATTTTGAGACAAAAAACTTTTATATTGAAAATAATGGTCACATGTTCACTAAAGTTTCAGACTTTAAGTATAATTTATCCATTTTCTTTACAAATTAGAATTGCCATGAAAGAAATTTCAGAAGCACTGCTCTACAGATCCCAGAGGACAAGCCCAACTCTTACATTTCACACAGGTCCTCCATCCCTACACCAAGATTACGCAGGCCTTCTATTGCCATACCAGCGTTTCTCTGGCCCTCCACTCCTACACCAAGATTAGTCAGGTCTTCTGTTCCTACTCAAGATTACTCAGGCCCTCCATTCTAATACCAAGACTACTCAAGGCCTCAATTCCTACACCAAGAGTATTTCAATATTTAAACCACGAGTATTTCAAGTGCTCTATTTCTATCAAGCCATCAACTTCACTAA
>PVIC010051605.1:0-12429 GCA_004025085.1 Thryonomys swinderianus
GTTGCTGGAAAAACTGGGCTCTAGCCTGCCAAAAGCTAAAGCTAGACCTATCTCTTTCACCATGCGCAAAACTAAACTCACAGTGGATACGAGACTTAAACATTAAAACAGAAACAATAAGCCTGCTGGTAAACAGGCTTGGTAAAACTCTTGGAGACATTGGCTTAGGCAGAGACTTTATGAATAAAACCTCTCTAGCACAAGAACTAGGTGTTCTTTGTTGTGGAAATATCTTCCTTCCTCATTGAGCTTGAAGGATAATTTTTCAGGATACATCAGTGTAGGTCGGAGGTTGTTTTCTTTTAGGGCTTGAAATACTTCACTCCAGGCTCTCTTTGATTTGAGTGTTTGTGTTGAACAGTCTGTTATAATTCTGATGGGCTTTGTTTTGTATGTGATGTTTCTTTTCTCTAACTTTCAATATTTCTCTGCTTTCAATGGTTCATTCTTCTGTTGAGATTCTGGTATTTGACTGTTACATGCCTAGGTGTGTGTGTGTGTGTGTTTTAATCACAGTTAGTTGGAGTCCAATATGACTTACTTATCTGTACATCAAATTCTTTTCTCTTGCTTGGAAAATTTTCTGCTGTTATGTCTGTGAACAAAATTTTTTATGTCACGTGCACTCTCATTTCTTTGTTGACAGTAATCAATAAGTCTTAAATTGTTCTTTGCATCACCTAGCAGCTGCTGTATTGATTTCTCATGGTCCCTTACTATTTTTAAGAAATCTTTCCTTCCCTGGTCACTAATTACAATCCTGTTTTCTGTTTAAAATTCTGTTTCCAGATTCACAAACTCTACTACATAAGCTTTCACTATAGTTTTTTTAAATGAATCTTTATTGATACATTATATATACATATCATGATCACACACAATATTGAGAATTTGTACCAGTATATGACATAATTTAATTCTCATTTTTTCCCATCTCTTGAATTTCCATTTGAATCTGTTTATTGGATTCTATTTGTTTCCTATGCTGGGATGCCATCATGTTCCTTAGGTCCTCTAGTTTTTAATGTGTCATTCACCCTGATCATCATCTATGCTGTTACCTGAGAGATTATTTCCTATTTCATTTTTTCCAGATTTTCTTTTGTTGCCAATTCAGAGAGTCTTGGCTGTTGTATTTTAGCATGGTCCATTTTATTGGTCCCTATTTTCCCTTTGGAGATAGGGAATTTTGTTTTGGGTCTTATTTGTATTAGTTTTTGTATTTTCTCTCTCTCTCTCTTTCTCTCTCTCTCTCTCTCTCTTTCTCTCTCTCTCTCTCATTAGTGGTTTTGGTTTAATTTCTGAGTTAATGTCTGTAAACTACTTGTTGCAAGTCCCAGCACAACCCAAGCACTTACTGTGTAGATGCAGATTCTGGGCCTGAGTCTCATGTGATGGTCCCGTGATAAATCAGCATGTAAATGCTGTTAGCTGGGGCACAGCTGCTCGCTGTAAGCCTTATCCATATCCCAGTCCCACTGCTGCTGCGCCCCTTACTGCTTAGATGCAGATTCAGAGTCTCGTGTGATGGTCCCGCAAGAAGTCAATATGTAAGCGCTATTCAACTGGCTTCCCTTCAAGAGACTCACAAGAGTTTCAATACATTTTTCCTTTTTAAACTCTAAAGTGAAGTTTTATTTAGCAGATAATATTTTAAGCTTTCCACTTATTTGAATTTATAGTAAGGATTTCATGACATGCAGAATAACATTTTTATCCGTGTTGAAAAGCAAAAGACAAACAAATGCAATGACTATGCCAATGTTATAAAAGTGCACCTCAAGTGTAGAAAAATTATGACATAAAATTCATTGTTTTCATAAATGGATCTTTTTATGGATACTGTCAACTCATCAAAATGACAATGTGAAACTAAAATGATTAAATAAATTTTGACTTCTTTACTATTATTAGAGTCCTAGAGTGTTAATAGTGAACTAATGCCTTAAATTATATATACCTATTAATAATATCCCCTCATGGAACATTTTGTATGGAATTTTTAGATAGCTCAGTTATAGAATTTATAAATTGAGCTTCTTAAGGACAAACGTGTATCCATATCAGAATAATTATTCATATCATCTTGCTTAACCTAATATTATCAAGGAACTATGAAATATCCTGTTAAATTTTCTTATTGGTACACAGTTGATTTGTTATTACACTGGTTGCTAGAGCTAAATAGTAATCAATTTGATGCTTAATTTTATTCCTTCCATAAAGAATGACTCAAAACCTAAGATGAAAATAATTTTAGAAAGACAAATTTATGTGATATTGAACTATTTAATCAGAATGGGGGGTTTGGTTCCACAGATATAATTGGCTTTCATAATTCTGATTAAGGCTCACCAAAGATAATAAATATCCCAATGGAGCTAACATGATGACATAATTTTTTTTCTTTTAGCCTATACCACTTTATATTGACCATAATGACATTGTTTGGGAGAGGTCCTCTTAATGAAATTAAGTATGATATTTCTATGTGAGGTAAAGGAAATCAATAAAAGGTAAACTTTTTATATAAAATGCAATGACATCTTAAATCAAAAGTGATGATAAAAGCAATACATCTATTATGGGAGAATTTCATGATTTTGTTTGAATTTAACTTACAGAATATTTCATATAAGTTTATCCATTTACCATATTTGGGTTTAGACCAGCCTTTGAAAATAGCCTTTCTTGGGCTGGAGATTTAGCTCAGTGCTTCTGCCTCCTGCCTAGCAAGTGCAAGGTCCCTGGTTTCATCCCAGTAACCACATACAATGATATAATATTGGGCATGGTGACTCACAACAATCACTACTACACACCACAGTGCTGGGCATGGTGGCTCACCTTTGTAATCCCAGCACTCAGGAGGCAGAGGCAGGAGGATTGCTGAGTTCAAGGTTTTCCTGGGCTTCATAGTGAGCTCAGGGCCAGCATGAACTACAAAGTGAGACCCTGTCACACACACACAAAAAAAGGAAAACAGCCTTTCTTTAGCTCAAACTATAAAACACATCTGAAATTATTTCTCCCTTTAAAATAAAGCATTAAGAAAAGTCCTCTATTTCTATCAGTTTATAGTAATCGTCACAAAATCAAGAAAGAGTGAATAGTTAAATACCTCAGTGTCACAACAGATCAGATACATTGCTTCAACCACAATCTAATTTTCAGTAGAATTTCGCTGAAGTGTTTTTCAGTTTCTACATGTGTGTGGAAGTTACCAAAGGAAGGCAAATAGTGAGTTCAATTTAATTAAATATCACAGAAGAGTTTGAAATGTTCTTTACTTATTGATGTTTGCTAGCAGCAATTGTAACTTCATGAATTCTGTTGTGCAAATATATACGTGCGCTTTGCCCTTAAAATAGTAAATAGTCATGGGAGATATAATCTATGCTTATGAACATAACATACATGAGCACACATACATACACAATTTAGCAATTAATAATAATAGAGTTTATTATGTATTTTTTTATTTCTATGTAATGTAAAATATGATTCTGCAGGACAAATCACAAGAAATATATTGCCTTTTAAAAATACATTTGAAGAATATTTATTGGAACTATATTTTAATCGCTGTCTGTACTCATCTCTACATTTGTAGACAAACTAAGAAGACAGGTATGAGTTTATATAATATCTAAAGAACTATGAGAAAAAGTGTGAAATTAATTCATTAAACAAAACAAATAATTCTTAAATTGTGTATGATGAAGCATTTTAGATTATCTAATATAACTTACATTTTTCCATGAGATCTTATTTAATCCAAGATTTTATGTCAAGTACTACTCATAACATATCTCATGCTTTTGGTTATTTTATATAGAGTAATGCATTTTAATCTTGTTCATTACAATGAAGTAATATATACATAATGGAAATCTGTTGTGTTAATTTTGTCTTAATTATATCAGAAAATGGTAATATCTTAATCTAATTCTAATCATCTAATTTTATTACATATTTAATGAGTGCTCAAAATCAAACTCTTCAAAAATAATCACTTTCCTTAAGGAGCTTAATAATAAGCATTATAAGAAAAATGTCTTTACACTAATGATAGTAAGGAGGAAAACTTTTTATAAAAAGAACATTAGATCTTGGGTTGGTCATGGAGCCATTAAGAACATGGAATTATTTTAAGACTCTATAATCTTAGAAAACTTAAAATTTCTAAATTTCACCAAGGATCTTCAGTAATTTGTGAATTTATTTTATCATTATGTCTTCAACTATGGTAGTGATATTTTTGCCAACATTTATTTGCCGAATCTTTTTTTTTTCTTTTTTTTTAGACAAGGTCTTGCTTTGTAGTTCAGGCTGGCCCTGAGCTCACTATGTAATCCAGGCAAGCCTCGAACTCAGCAATCCTCCTGTCTCTGCCTTCCGAGTGCTGGGATTACAGGCGTGAACCACCATGCCTGGTATTGTTGTATGTGGTTATAGCGGATCAACCAGGGAATTTGTGCTTGCTAGGCAGGCACTGGAACCACTGAGAGAGATCTCTGGCCCCAAATCATTTTGAAATCAGAAATAAAAATGCTTTTGATGACAAAGATAGTTCCCGTGTGGTAATAGTGGTAATTACATAAGTTTTTTCCTATATTTTTTGATTAAAACAAATATGCCTTTATTTTTTCTACCATATGACAGGAAACTAAAATTATCTAAGAACCTATAATATGATAAAACTAATAAAATAATAAAGAAAATTATAAAAGCTTTTAAGTATCTCATCAAAGTTTATAAATAGTAGTTATTTAATTTATTCTAGAGTTTAAACTTAGTCTTTCTCAACTTTTTAAAAACTGATGCTTTATACTCTTTAATAAGCTTGTTTCATCACCTAAACTTAGTTTTGGTACATATTTTATGTATTATATATATATATATATATGTATATATATATATATATGTATATATATATATATATATATATATATACAGAGAGAGAGAAAGAGACAGAAATATGGTGACAATACTCTTTTTTTCAAAAATGTGGACACCAGGTCCACATTTATGTCTGGACCCTAGCTCAATTAAAAGACAGAGTCTCCCATTTACCTTCTTATGATTTGAATCAAATGTCTCCTTTATTTGTCACTGCTTCCTCCTGTGCCTTCATGTGATAGTGATATTTCTAAATTTGGGTATTTTCTCATATACTGTTTCCACCATCTGGAATTGCTTTATTTATATCTCATTCATATGCCTTTGTTTAAAAATCTGATTTTGTCTCTTCTTTCTAATGTTGTGAGCTTTTTTTTATATACGTTTTAAAAGTCAATAATGAGGGCCGGAGGGTTAGCTCAGTGGTTCCAGCACCTGCCTCACAAGTGCAAGGTCCTGAGTTCAATCCCTGGTAACCACATACAATGCTGGGCATGGAGACTCACTCCCACCAGCCATCAATACCACATACCACAGTGCCAGGCGTGGTGGCTCACGCCTGTCATCCCAGCACTCGGGAGGCAGAGACAGGAGGATTGCTGAGTTCAAGACTTGCCTGGGCTACATAATGAGCTCAGGGCCAGCCTGAACTACAAAGCGAGACCCTGTCTCCAAAAAAAAAAAATCAATAATGATTGTCTTTGTGACATCAGTTTTATAAAAGAGACATGTCAGAATATGTTTGAATTTTTTATCTTTGTTCTAAATGAAATAGATTTTAAATATAATTTTTTTCCTTTTTTTTTTGAGACAGGGTCTCACTTTGTAGTTCAGGCTGGCTCTGAGCTCACTATGTAGTCCAGGCAAGTGTCGAACTCAGCAATCCTCCTGCCTCTGCCTCCCGAGTGCTGGGATTACAGGCGTGAGCCACCACGCCCGGTTTAAATATAATTTTAAGTGAGAGATTTGCTAAAACAAGTCTTTATTTATGGTAGTAATTTTTTACTGATTTATGAGAGTACCAAGATGTTCTCTTAGCATAATATCCTGCTTAGACATATCCATGTACAATAGTTGGACCAAGGAAACATAAGATAATAGCTAGGCTGAACTTTAAGGACAATGGAACAAGGAAAAGTTTTCTGTTAGTAATGCAAGTAATAGATAGTTAAAAGAACAAACTGGTGCTAGCTAAAGTCTTAACATTTCCAGCATTGTTGACATGTCCAGGCCAGATCCAGAGTCTCTTTTTACACTCAAGGCAAAATTGTAGTTGTAAACCCCTGTAAAATTAAAGAGCCGGTCGTGGTGGCTCATGCCTGTCATCCCAGCACTCGGGAGGCAGAGCCAGGATTGCTGAGTTCAAGGCTTGCTTGGACTACATAGTGAGCTCAGGGCCAGCCTGAACTACAAAGCGAGACCCTGTCTCAAAAAAAAAAAATTAAAGAAAGATAAATACTTTCAATACATACTGATTGAAGATAACATTTCTCACTCCTAAAAGGGAAAATAGAAAGGAGTGGCACCAATATGTAAACCACATGAGGCAAACATTAAAGAATTTATGTCCATGTTTACCATCCAGGGAACAGTATGGTGAGATATAAGTTTGAAATGATTTGGAAGGCCCTGACCCTATGGCATTGCCAGTTGCAGCTTATATGGCCTCTCTCATAGTGACTTTGTACACTGTGTGGATTTCCTTGAGAAGTTTCGACCTTTTCTGAAATCTGAAGCAAAGCTCTATTATCCCATAAATTTTGCATTCTCCATGCCTGTAAAACTGGCACCATGTAGATGATGCCAAGGACTGTCATCAACTTGAGCAGTGGCAAAGGCCCCTTGAATCAGGGTTACAAATACAATGGAGTCTCAAATTACAACACACCTGATATACAAACAACTTGGGTTAATTAAGCTAGTAGAATATTTATCTGCCTTTTGTTATCTATAGCATGTACCCAGGCAAAAATGTAGATCTCAGATGATTGATTTATAATCGACTTGAATTACAACCAGCCTGCGGGAATCAGTCCAGTTTGTAAATTGAGGGTCCACTATACTTAATGCCTAGCTTGGTGAGTGCCATGAAATGAATCCAGGAACCAATAATCTAAGTGGCCCATCTCCTGTAGGCATTTTAGGCTCTCTTCCCAAATGAAAGCCTTATAGGTAAGTGCCCTTGAGGCCATGAGGGTGGAGTCTTGATAATTTCTGAGATGACTTCAACCTGTGTTTCCTGTTGTCCTGATGCAAAGTACTTGGCTTTGAGCCAGAGATTTAGCTCAGTGGTTCTGCCACCTGCCTGGCAAGCACAAAGTCCCTGGTTCATCTCAGTAACCACATACAATGATATGATATTGGGCATGGTGACACACGCCCACCAGCAATCAGTACCACACCCCACAATGCTGGGTGTGGTAGCTCAGGTTTGTAATCCCAGCACTCGGGAGGCAGAGGCAGGAGGATTGCTGAGTTCGAGGCTTACCTGGGCTACATAGTGAGCTCAGGGCCAGCCTGAACTGCAAAGTGAGACTCTGTCTCAGAAAAACAAAAACAAGGGAACTGGAGATTTAGCTCAGTGGTTTTGGAGTCTGCCTGGCAAGTGCAATGTTCTGAGTTCAATCCCCGGTAACCGCATACAATGCTGGGTGTGGTGACTCACGCCCACCAGCAATTAGTACCACATACCACACTGCTGGGCCTGGTGGCTCACGCCTGTAATCCCAGCACTGGGGGGGGGGGCAGAGACAGGAGGATTGCTGAGTTTGAGTCTTGCCTGGGCTACATAGTGAGCTGCAAAGAGAGACCCTGTCACAAAAAAAAAAAAAGTACTTGGCTCCCCCCCAAAATTTTGTCAGTAAATGTTTGCATTAAATAATTATTACATACTCCTAGGGAGTTGTATATATACATAAAAAATCTGGGTTTTTTTTCATCTTTTCCTCTTTCTTTCTCTCCCCCTTCTCTCCATCTCTGTTCCTCTTCTATTTGGAAAAAAAAAAAAAAACTTTTTTGCAAAAACTTTATTTTCTGTTACCTTTTATTTTGTTCTTTATTTATATTTTGAGTAACTCATAAGAGAGAAACTATGCAATATTTAAGTGTGAGTGTCTGGTATATTTCATTCAACATTATGGTGTCGAGATGGCTCCATTTTCCTACAAATGACTGAAGTTTACCATTCTTCATGGCAGAGTAGTACTCCATTGTGTTTGTGTACCACATTTTTGATGCAAAGTGTTTGCTCTTTTCTAATATTTATCTTTTCATCAACCACATTCTCTTTTTTCCAACTTTGAAGTCCCTTCTAATAAAACTGAAAACTTTTCAAAGCTGCTTGTTGCTCATAATTTTTGACTGTAGATGTAACTAAAAGCAGCCAGCAGTATCCATGCCAAATTCAGAACATTGAACTGCTTTAAAATTTCCTCTGACAGGTTAATTATTTCACTACACTTAACCTCATTCTCCCACTAAGTCACAGTATATGGGCAAAATAAGGACAAATTTTTTGCTAATACGCAGACTCTAGTCCACCTGGCAATGGACAGCTCAACTCAAACCTAAGCCTCATCCTTACTCTGAGCACTGCTATCAACATTTCTGGTCTTCTGTATTTTGTCAAAAATCTCCTAATAAGCTCAGTTTACAACCTCATCAGACTTCCTTCCAAACATTTCCAAATTCCTTCTGCAAATCAGTTCTGAAAGATTCTATATCACATGTTCACCTGCAGTCATAATAGTGACACCAGTTATGTGGCTCCATTTTTTATTAGTAACTTTCATGTTGTTTCCAAATACCCAATGCCTGAAAATTGAAGTATGAAAGTTTTGTTTTGACTTATCACCTCAATAGATTCAGTCTATTGTTGTCTGGCTTTAAGGTAGAAATAGAATGACAGTTTGGCACGACAGAGGAAAGTTGTTCACTACATGATGGCTTGGAAGTAGAGTTTGGAAGATCCGAGGAGAATACATTTTTTCATATCACACTCTCAGTTACTCACCTATTTCCTTAAGTCCCAAAAGTACTTCCCTACTGGAATCAAAATAGTAATTGAAGCCCTGAATTAGCAATTTCTGCCTGTTCTTACAGCCTCAATGAGGACCCAATAGTTGTAAGAAAAAAATTATAAATAGGCTACTAAAAATCTTTAAAGTGCATGTACCTACATCAATATAAATAGTTAAAAGAGATATTTCTTTACCAGTGCCCATTAGATTTGATACATCTACTATTTTTCTTATCCCTGAGAAACAGTATCAAACAACCACAATTTAATGGAGAAAAGATTTATTTTGGCTCAGTTTCCAGAGGTCTGGCTCCAAAGCCCCACCTATGAGCAAGCACATGAGGCTTTGGGATACATTTAGATATAAACCATAACACCTACAAAGTCCAAATTGAAGTCCCCCTTAAAATCCGTACATCCTGAGCTGGTGATTTAGCTCAGTGGCACTGTGCCTGCCTCACAAACATGATGTCCTGAATTCAATCTTGAGTACCAGAAAAAAATAAAACACTATTGTTTTAAAGAAACACAACTATATGCTTTGACCTTTCATATTTGAAGACAGAAGATGCTTCTTCTTGAAAGATGATATATCCATAATAAAACCAAGAAGGAGTATGTTGCTACACTGATATGAACTAAAAAAGCGAGCTACTAACAATTGTAAAGAATATCTAATGGAGATTTGAGTTTAGTGCTCTAAATAATTCTTTAAAATGCTTTCTGGAATCCTGCTATAAAAGTTGAGAATTTCTAGGAAGTATTTTGAAGGAAATACAGCATAACAGGAAGGACATTATTCATCTAAATATTGGATAATGAAATACTGACTATGGTTTTTAATCAGTGAATTATATGGAATTCTACTAAATTAATTTCATACACTTTATACTATCCCCAAAGAAGCTTGGATACTGAAGTAGCACCCAAGTAATTGTGTTTCAAGTTATGTTTTGATTATCAAACATTAATTCAGTGAAATAACATTTTCTCAAATTTTCACAGTATTGGGCCCTAAATACATAACAAATCCTATTAATGGTAGTGGATTGTCAAACATTTTAAATGCCGAATTTAAATTGAAAAAATCATTTTCCTCAGGTGAAAGACCTAGTTATGATTTGGTAAACTGCCCAGAGGTAGAAGAAAAACAATATAAAGTTAAAAAACCTAACAATATGCAATATGCCTTTTCCAACACATTACTCTAATATCGTTTGTACAAATAAATTATTAGATTATTAAGCTGACTGGACTTTATACTACATTTTGTACATAAATTGAGTTTTATTATCACCAGAATTACTCATTTTTGAAGCAATCATTATTAGCTACATTAACTAGCTACTTACTTTAATATAATTCAATTATTTTTATTAGGGACTATGCTAAGGTATTAAAAATATCTCTTAAAATTAAGGCAAATTTAAAATAAACATACTTGCAATATTTTCAGTAATTCATGCAATCACTTTTTGTCATGAGTAATGTGATTAAAAGACAAGTGATTCTAATACATATAGCAGATGATTAAAACAACTGAAGTTGTAAATGTGTTCTAGAATGCATGATTGATATTGTGAAATAGTAAATATTCAAAGGGAAATGGGGTTGGGATAAATAATGAGGGAAAAGAAAAAACTGCTGGTTAAAAAAACAAGGAACCAAAGCTTATGTATATAGGGGCGGGGTTTGTAGGGTGGGTAGGGGAAGGGGGAAAATGAAGTTATGTCATATACTGGTACGAATTCTCAATGTTGAGTGTAATAGTGATGTGTATATATAATGTACCAATAAATTAAATTTTAAAAACCCCATAACACTACTTATCAACTCTAAATTTATCTCTAAGAAAATGATTAAGTCTACTAGAATAGGATATGAGCCCTTGAAAATAATGGGTGGTTGTGGGAGCCAAGGGAAAGGACCGTAACTAGAACCTTTACTTTAGATTCTAGTCTCCTGTGAGTCGGCGGCACACGGCAAAATAATAATTAAGAAGTAGGCATAAATGAGGTTCAGAGAGGCTAGGTTTGGGCCTGATCCACTACTCAGGGTACCAAAGGACCCCTGGCCCCAGCTCACCACACCTTTTATCCAGCACCTCTAGAGTAACAGAATGTAACAGACCCCGTGGGCAGGGCAGACACCTCCCATAGTCCTAGAGACATCATGCAGATGAAGATCCCCCTGGGCAGGGCAGCCACCGGCCAGGGAGTAGCTCCTCCTTGAAGCATCACAGCACGTGGGACGACCAGAGTCTTTGTTGTTAGCAAAGGTGAAGGTGAGCTGAGTCCAGAGTCCATCTGCACCAGGAAGGTCTGATCAATTTTGACCTTCTGATTTCTTCTCCCAAAACATGTTCCTAACAGTGAAGGGGAGAGAATGCTAAATGATAGAGGTTTTGAGGGATGGTGTGGTTCTAATTTTACAGGAAACTTAAATTTATATTTGAATAATGCTTTTTCAATATTCTGCTTTTTTTTTTTTTATTTGAGACAGGGTCTCGCTTTGTAGTTCAGGCTGGCTCTGAGCTCACTATGGAGCCCAGGCAAGCTTCAAACTCAGCAATCCTCCTGTCTCTGCCTCCCGAGTGCTGGGATTACAGGCGTGAGCCACCACGCCCGGCAATATTCTGCTTTTATATACAGAGAAAATACATTTATTATTAGGATCAGCATAGTCTTTTTTTTTTTTTTGAGACAGAGTCTCGCTTTGCAGTTCAGGCTGGTCCTGAGCTCTCACTATGTAGTCCAGGCAAGTCTCAAACTCAGCAATCCTCCTGTCTCTGCCTCCCGAGTGCTGGGATTACAGGCATGAGCCACCACACCCCACACCCAGCAAGATCAGCATAGTTTTAACTGATGTAATATGCCCACATCAAAAACCGAATGTTTGTGTAAGTCACACATGAGTGTCTTTTCCCAATCTACCTTCCAAATCTCAGGCAAAAGTTATGGAAAACATTGTTATTTATGGGTATAGATTTTAATACATGTTATAGACAATTGGTGTTCTAGTACAGAAAAATGGATTCTTTCTTTAGAGAAAGTATTTTTCTAATCTCATTTCATGATACTAAAAGAGGTATGTGTAATGTTAAAAGAGTAAACTAAAAATTCTCTATGCTATTTGAAAAAAATAGATATGAAGTGATAAAAACCAGTATCATCTGGAGTTAAGTTAAAACTTATTGAAATTTCACTATATGAATGGAGCATAAAAGTTGTTCTTGTATAATGAACTAATATGGCCATCATATTAAAAATAGTGACGCAGGAGAGTTAAGGCCTAACTCCCCACCTGAAAGGCGAGTTCGTGTTCTCTAAAAATCGAAGAATGAATTTTAGGAACGACGGAGGTTTGAGTAGGAAAATTTTATTGAGAGAGAAAGCTTCTGCCTTAAGAGAGACAGAAGGGGGGCCCGGAAAGTGGGTAACCCCCCTACCTCACTTTTTAGAGGGCTTTTATGGAGCAAAGCCATGAGGTGAGGCGGGTCTGAAATAGGG
>PVIC010051606.1:0-12377 GCA_004025085.1 Thryonomys swinderianus
CACACCTGGTGTTGTATGTGGTTACCGGGATCGAACCAGGGACCTTGATGCTTGCGAGGCAGGTGCTGGAACCACTGCACTAAATCTCCAGCCCAGAAGGTAATTTATTAATCTAGAACCAAAAGACAGCACAGAATCAGGTCCAGAAAGGACCTGCAGCCCAGAGAGAGGCGGGGTTTTCCCAACATCCTACAGCCAGCTGGTGATAAAAGACAGAGTAACAGCCAGGCCTTCCCAGCCAGCCCGGGGCCCATTCCTGCCACTGCTGGCGTAGGGCTCACCTGTGATGGTCCCCGGGGCCCTCTGGATCTGGGTGCCGGTGACTGGGGCTGGGGCTGGGGCTGGAGTCAGCTCCTGTAACACAAAGTCTCAGTCAGAAGGAACCTGATAAGAGAATCAATCGTGTTAATAAGTATGCGAGCAGCCGTTTCAGGATATTGTAGAGAAATTCTGATATTTTGCCATTTGTCATGGTGAAATTCCAAAGCGCAAAGAGTTCACGATATTCTTTGAGATAGGCCGTGTGTGGGGAGACTACAAGGGAAGTCATTGCAAGGGGGCATATGAGCTTAAAAATAGATTATTTAGTAAGAACAATTTTTTTTTTCCACTAGGGACTTAAAATGGAACTGAAGGTGAAGAACTTAGCATCCTCAGACTCCAGGGGCTGTGACCTGCAAAAAGAGGTCATGGTGAAGGTCGCCAACCAAAGGACTCGTGAGGTGAGTGTGCATCTGTGGGCGGGCGCGAGCCTCCCGGGGCTTCCTAGGGATCCAGGTGATTTGCACTGAAGTTTCCTCGATGTGCTGCTGTCCGGAGGCACTTTCCCTCGTGTTCCCTCTTCTTGTCCCCCCACACGGTGTCATGTCGAAAGGAAGCCTGAGAGGGTGCCCACTGCCGTGCGTGTGAATGTGTGTGTGTGTGTGTGTGTGCACATACACACGCACATGCACTTCTGAAGGCTGAAAGATGAGGCTGTGGGGAGCAGCCCCGGGCCCAGCGCAGACCCGCACGGGTCTTGTAAATGCCCAGCCCTGAAGTGGAAGGACTGTGGGTCTCGTCACTCCTGTGCAGCTGCGAGTCACACGTCCAGGACAAGCTGAGGGGACCCAGGGCTCCGCAAGGGCCAGGCGAGGTTTCCGAGCTGTGACCGCTGCCAGTTTGCGTCTCCTTTACAGGGACGCTTGCTGACAGCCGCCGGTTCGGGCGAGCGGTGTGTGTGGCGGGAAGGCTGCGCCAGGCTCGTGGCCTGCCCCAGGACGGGGAGGGACCCGAAGCCGCCTCCAGCCTGTCCCTGGGCCTCCATCCTCCTCAGCCCGACCGTGATACGCAGTCTTGCCTCTTGCTGTGCCCGTGGCCTGATCCCCACAGATGATAAACTAGTGCCCACGCTTCATTACCCGGAGTGGCATCATCTTAGTTCTCTAGCCTCAACGTCTTTAAGAAAAGCCAGAACCCTCGGGATTCCTGTGCAGTCTGCTTCTGGTAGCCTACGCCAGCACCTGACCTCGCTCCATCTGACTCGACACTGAGAGGGGAGTCCTGTGTCTCTTCACTTGGCTGGAGGCGGCAGAAGGGAACAGGAATCCATATTCTAGCACGATTACTTATTTTTGCAGTACAGGGACTGGACAGAGGGCTTCGCAGTGACCCACATCTATATCCTCAGCCCTTTTTTGAGACAGGCTCGAAGTCTCTTAGTTGCCCATGCTGAGCTCGAACTTGCTATCCTCCTGGCTTAGTGTGACAGTACCCTGATAATGAAGCTGTCTAACACTCAGAGAAAGAGTGCCCGATCTGTTTTTTTTTTTAACTCTAGTTGTCAAAAGAAAGACCCTTGATAACTACTTCCGGTATGACATTTATAGTCAGGAAATGTCCGATCCACCTCGAATTCCTCCTGCTGTGTTTAAGATTTTGCCCCTTGCGCCGTAGCAGGTGTGGATACAGAGACTGTCTCCTCCCAGTGAAGCCAGAAGGCGGGTCTTGCTCTGAGTTTGCCGCTCGCTGGGGGAGAAGCCTTGAACAAGGGCTGGAACTCCTTTGGGTCCCAAACACGCAGCTAGGTGCGTCTGTCACACCTGGCTGCGGGGCGGGGACAGTGTCTGAACTCATGGATGTGAAACAGCGGTGGAGCCAGTTCCCAGCTTGACTCTGAACTGCCTGCCTCTGTTCTGCCTTCCATGACATGACTCAGTGCCCAGTGTTCTGTGGGCCCGAAGCCACGGGTCTCCCTGGGCTGAAAGCAAGGTGCTGTGCCCTCTGGAGGCCGGGTGGAAGATCGGAGTCCTCGCGTTTTGCAGCTTCCAGAGGCAGCAATATTCCTCGGGTGTAGTCCTTTTCAGTTACCCACAAGTCACAGGGCTGTCCCTGCTTCTCTCTCATCTCCCTGACCCTCTTTGGCTCATTCCACATCCAAGGGCCTAGTGATCACATCGGGCCACCTGGGGAGTCCAGACTCCTCTCATGTTAACGTCAGCTAAATGGATTTAATTCCACCAGCAACCTTAGTTCCCTTTGCCGTGTAACGTAAGCGCATTTAAAGGTCCCAGGGATGAGGACTTTGAGGACATTCTTCTTTGTGTCATAAACCCAAAACCTTCATTCATTTCTGGTGCCTGCTGGCAATCGGACAGCACCTGAGTGTGTATGTGTGGGGGTGAGGATTAAGAAAACACAAGACAGACAAAGGTGGGCTCGGGAGGACCTCAGAGAATGCCGAAGGCCCTGAGTGTATTCTTCAGTGCTCTTTTATACTATTCCTAGCTAGAGTGCCCAAGTGCAACGCTTACAATCAATAATGTAATCAGTGGTCGGGCTGGAGGGTTAGCTCAGTGGTTCTGGTGCCTGCCTCGCAAGTGCAAGGTCCTGAGTTTGATCACCAGTAACCACATACAATGCTGGGTGTGGAGACTCATGCCCACCAGCAATCAACACCACATACCACAGTGCCGGACATGGTGGCTCACGCCTGTAATCCCAGCACTCAGGAGGCAGAGACAGGAGGATTGCTGAGTTCAAGGCTTGCCTGGGCTACATAGTGAGCTGAGGGCCAGCCTGAACTACAAAGCAAGACCCTGTCTCAAAAAAAAAAAAATGTAATCAGTGGTTAACATTTATGATTAGCATGATTAAAATTTAAACCTACTGGCCTGGAGGGTTAGCTCAGTGGTTCCAGCACCTGCCTCGCAAGCGCAAGGACCTGAGTTCAATCCCCGGAAACCACATATAATGCTGGGCATGAAGACTCACGCCCACCAACAATCAACACCGCATACCACAGTGCCGGACGTGGTGGCTCACGCCTGTAATCCCAGCACTCGGGAGGCAGAGACAAGAGGATTGCTGAGTTCGCGGCAGCTTGCCTGGGCACCATAGTGAGCTCAGGGCCAGCCTGAACTACAAAGCGAGACCCCGTCTCCAAAAAGCAAAAAAAAAAATCAAAATATAAATAAAATATAAATAAAATAAAATATAAAATAAAATATAAATAATAAATAATATAAATAAAATAAAATTTAAAAAATCAAAGTATAAAGGTAACCTTGTCTGCCTGATGGTATCCAAAAATTTCCGGAGTGTGCCCTCTCTGCTCCTTAAACTTCTTCCTAGGTGATCGGCAGGTTTCTGATTTTATGTTAAAGACTGTGAATCTCAAGGCCACAAGTCTTTGTTTGAGCACTTCCCTTGGGGTGGGGGAGCTAGGGAGAGGCCCAGAGCATAACCCAAGGCAGCTTCCTGGTGAGGGGCTCAAGCCCCTGGTGACTCAGGGCAGCCCCCAGAGAGCAGACCCCTGGTTTGTCAGGGCAGCACCGATAAGTGCAGTCCCCTGGCCCGGGATCCTTGCCAAGCCAGGGCAGCTCCCAGGACAGGGAGCAGACCCCTGCTTTGGGGCAATGCCCTGGCCAGAGCCGCTTCCCACAATTCATTTCTCCGGGGCTTATCTGTTTCCCTCATCATCTGCAAGTCATCTCCCGGCTCAAGCAGTGCCGCAGTGGGAACCGGTCCGGGATGAATACAGTGCTCCTGAAGGGCTTCAGCAAAGCCAGATTTGCCAAGTAGTGCGTGGCCCTGGGGACACCAACCTCAGCCATTGGAAGACTCAGGCTGGGGAGATCCGGAGCCGGTGACAGCAGTAGACAAAATAAAACGGTGGTGCCCCGCCTCTGTTTCCAGGTGTGGATCTGGTCCAAAGCCAAGTTTATCAACAGGAAATTCCTAATGGAGGAACTTTACCAGCGTTTCCTGGATGGAGAAGACGGGCGCGTGGCGCAAGAGGAGGACCCTTTCTGGGATCCTGTCGAGGCTGTACACTTGGGCTCGGCCCACGTCTGGCTCCAGCCACTCGCCTACTGCATGGGGTTTGAGGACCACGTGGAGTTCCTCAACTGGGACGGGCTGCAGGAGGCTGTGCTGCACATCCGCGTCGCGCCCTGTTCCCCGCAGGACAGTGGGTACCTCCTCCTCCCCTTCCCTGGCTCGGGTCAGCCACACACCGAGCTTGGCTTCACCCCATACCCGGAGCGGGCCCTTGAGGGACAAAACATACTTGTTCCTTCGAGAAGGAGGCGGCTTCACCTGAGTCTCGCCAGGGAGCGAACTCAGCTGACCTGGAAAGTTCAGCTCAGCACTGCCCCGAGGACCAAAGGCATGAGCAGGGCTCCCACAGAGGGCACAAGGTAGAAAGGGTGGTAGAAGGGCCCTTGGCCAAGGACCAGAAACCCTGAGGTGGATCCAAACCGTGGCCCCTCAGAGATGAAGCCACTGTGCCGTGGGACTTTCCCTCACAGCCTCTCCTGGCACTGCGAGGTCTGGTATCCGCCACACCTGTGCGGCCTTTCCGTGCGGAAGGCCCATCCTGCTGGTGAGGTCAAGGGCCAGAAGCAGAAAGATGACTTTTCTAGCTCACTCCCTCCCTCCCTCGGTAGAGCCTGACCACTTCCTTTCTTCCTCAAAGTAGGGACAGAGATACTCAGCCCTTTCCTGGGCTTTTTGATCTTCTGTGGGTCCAGGCTTTGTTTTAGACTATCAGTCCATCCTAACTTCCGCTGTATTCCCCTTTTCTTTCCCCGCAGGATATCTGCTTTTTCTCTTAGGCCACAGTTTATATAGAAGCTCAACTCTTAGCAGCACTCAGCAGAGATGCTAGCAAGGGCCGGGTCTGGATGCTATCACCCCCTAGACACGCACTGCACCTTCTTGTTCTGCTCAAGAGGGACCAGCTCAAGAAGGGTGCAGAGAAGCTTGGTCCTGTAATCACGAGACCAAGCTGACCAAACCCGTGTTTCGACCGGGACTCCAAGCAACCTTCTGGTCACTCAGCTACCTTGGCCTTCTACGCTGTTTGACAGTTAAATTGCACATTAACTCACATGTGGGTCTCAGGCTTTGTGAGCTGGTTTTCCTGTTGGAAAACCATCCAAACGAGTATCTGGGTTGGCCGGCGTGAGATGAATTCTCAACTAAAAAGAACTCACCAAGAAAACAATCTGGGGCTCTGTCCCTGGGAAGCCAGCTGGCTTTCCCTCCTTCCCCCGGGGACCAACCTAAATCCTCAGTGCCAGGTCAGCACCCTGACCTGTGTGCATTTAGTGTACGGCACTGTCTCCAGTCCCTCCTTATCACCGTGAAGCAGAAGGGTGGGGTCAGCTCCCGTTAAGTGGCTCTTGAACGAATGAATTCTATAGCCGGCAGCGTCACCCACCTGCTGTGCGTGAAATGAACTATTCCGTACAGATTAGGTCTCGTGCCCCTGACATCACAGCACTCCCTCGTTTGCAGCCTGCACAATCTCAAGTCTGTGTTCACCTCCTGGGTTTATAGAGCACAGAGCGAGGAGGATGTCGTCATTGACCCTTCGGAGCTGCTGGGCAAGAGGATCGATTTCCAGATTGGCATTGTCCGTTGCCTCGGCATCAAGTGGCTGAAGGAAGAAGCCAAGCGGGGCATTCAGATAAGGTACCAGCCTGCAGCACGGAACTGCTGGCATACACCTCCCCCGTGACTCGGGGTGGGGGAGGGTCTTCCTCAAGTGTAAAAACTGAGTCTGGCATGAAATGTTAACCTTCCTCTATGTGCCCGACTGCAAAACCCCCCTTAACAAGAGAAGCCACGAGTTCCTCTCACCACTGGACTGTGGCCAGTGGGTACTGAGCCTTTATGTGATGAAGCGGTGGAGTCTAACCTGCCGAGAAAGCATATCCAGTAAAACTATGTTAACTCAGTACAATGCTTTTGCCGGAAACAGAGAACGGTATTACAACATGACAGGTGCAGCAGATAAGGTTAAACTTACAAACACTGGAAAGATAAAGTGATGAAGGCCACTGTGAAGTACAAACCACTACCTCACACGGAAAATCGACAATTTTAGAGCGTCTAAACAGAGAGTATTAGAGTCCTTCTTCTTGCCAGCCGCGATTAGTCATGTAGGGATGACACCAAGGTCAGGTGAGGAGGCGGCGTGAGAACTGGTTCTCAGCCGTCCTTCTATCTAACTGCTGTGCAGATAGTAATTCTTCGGCTCACTGCCTCCCACCCCAGCTGTTAAAATGTGTTCCCTCTTACTTTAAATTATATCTGATGCTCTTTTCTCAGTTACAGAATTTATGATCTCCCCATCACTTTATACACCAGACCTGTATGGAGAACTGTGAATCCTGACATTGAAGAGACGGTCCAATTCGCGGCCTGCAGTGCATCTTGGGAGTTCCTGCATTACTTACAGACCAATGCCCTCATCGTGGATTTGTGGGGCCTTCAAGGTACCCCGTGCGCTTCTTCTGCAGGGTGCACTCCTGAGCCTCGTGGTACAGGAGAGGGCAGGAGGGAGCTGCTGGGACCCGGGCAGGCCTCGTCCAGCAGGGGGGCACGTGTCCCACATTTCCTCAGCCCGCTTGGGCTGCACAGCTGAGGCTTCCTGTGCTTGATGGTGTTTTCTCCACACTACAGAAGGTTGTGCCGAGCTAGGCTGCTCTCAGCAGGACCTGGAGGTCACGGCGGAGGGCCACATCGTGCTGGACACCAAAGAAACTTCCGGTGTCAAGGACGCAGGCCAGGTGTGTACATGTCACTTAAGAACTGGCATCAGAGAGGAGCTGAGAGGGCCAGGTGGCAGGTGCCTGGGGTCATCATTGATTATCCCCCTAATGAGCTCTGAGCCCGATGCCTGAGCAACCCACGGGGCCCTGCTGTGCCCACCAGGGCCCCATCCCAGTCCCACTTGGTTTCTGGGGTAGTAAAAAGTGTCGGGCTCAAAGGATGCGCAGGTGACCCAGCCACAGGCCGAGCCCACGTCTGTCTGTCACAGATCACATCAACTCAGACATCGGAACTTTATCTGAAGGTGCTCAAGTTAGAGCAGGAGACGGAGCTCCTCAGAAACATAAACAGAGCCCTAAGGAAGGAAAACACTTTTCTCAAGGAATCACTGGAGAAAACTGGTTCTCAGCAACAAGGTGAGAGATTACTGCGGCGGTCATGGTCAAGCCCCTGTACTTTTCTACAACAACCTTCTTTTTTTTTTTTGCTTTTTTTTTTTTTTTTGAGACAGGGTCTCGCGTTGTAGTTCAGGCTGGCCCTGAGCTCACTATGGTGCCCAGGCAAGCCGCCGCGAACTCAGCAATCCTCTTGTCTCTGCCTCCCGAGTGCTGGGATTACAGGCATGAGCCACCACGTCCGGCACTACAACCTTCTTAATGAGTTAATTTTAGTATCATGTTTAGTATCATGTTTCATAAAAAACATGCAAAGCTTTTTTTCCTTCTCTGTGGGATTTCTTGGGATGGGTCCAAAGTGACGCTATAAATATGCTGATAGATGCACATGCACAGGAATGCCCCCAGGAGGAGGAGGAAGTACAGTAAGAGCCACACAGGTGAGTGAACGGCACCGTCTGCTCCCCTAGCCCGCCGGCCTTCGAATACCCTAGCGCCAGCTCAGAGGACAGCAGCCCGAGACACTGATCAGACGTGCACTCAGCAAGCCAGCTGTGACGGAGACTTGGCCAGAGCTCTGAAGGTGTTCTACCAAAGCATGAGCGTGGCGCGCGGGCGGTTTCTCAGACTGAAACAGGGCACGCCCCCCGTGAGTAACCCGGTCCTGGGAACCTCCTTCCACTCAGTTTGGACATTTCCAGCTCAGATGGCTGCCTCTGCTCTGCCTGGGGTGTGTGTTCCAGCAGGCAGCAAGTTAGAGCCGTGCGAGCCTGAGGCCTTTCTTCACCTTTGTTCTGGTTCCACACAGCTATGGCTACTGAAGGATATTCATTCACTTTACAGTATAGAGAGTATCCCAGAAATTCAAGTTTTGCTTATCATTATAAAACCAAATGCAGTTCATCACTTAAGAGATGACAGGAGAAAAACAATCTGATTACTTCAATATATAGAGAGCAGCATGGGAAAAAATTGAGCATCCTACTGACAAACTAAAAATAAAACAGACAGTCCTCAGTCTGATAAGGACAATCTCAGGCAATCGGCAACCACAGTGCTCATCTGCGAGTCACTGAAATCTTTTTCAGATCAGGAAGGAGCCAGGCATGCCGACCATTCATTTGTGTACTTTAGGTTCTAGCCAGTACAGAGTCGAAGGGCTAGGAAGGGAAAAAAGGAATTTCAGTGACAGCATATAGTAACATTACACTTAGGGACTCATGTCTCACCACCACCCTATGAGACAGGTGCTGGGAGCCTGTTTCACGGTCAGTGTGTCGAAGGCACCAGTGGGCCAGGACCCTGCGGAAGCTTCCCTAGGGACTCCGTGTGGCCCCTGAGTAGCTGCCATCTCCTCCCAGGAGAAGGTATTTCCAGCAGCTAGGGCAACTGCAGGGAATCCCAACCTCATGACCTCCTTTGCAAACCTCAGTATTTCCCCAGTATTCAAAGAATCCACGACATTCCAATCTGAAATATTTGGATTATCTCCTAAGTTTTTGGCACCCTAGAGACTTCTAGAAACCAGGTTGCTCCAGTGTAACTTCTGCACACTACCAGCCACTTTCAAACGCTGTTTTCCAGACCAAGGGGAAAACGTACACACACCTGCATACATCCGCAGAACATTGCTATCTCTAATGACATGAAGTCTACTATTATCATTTTTTTTCTTTCACTTATTTTTTAGGAAGATGATCAAATGCTTCGGCTGTTTGTACACCAACAGTCGCAGATGTTAAAGGACTTTGGGGACCTGCTTGAATCCAGCCTGTGGAAACTGAAAAATGACATTGCTCTCATAGTAAAAAAGAAGAGAGAAGATTTACTACATGCCAAACTGAGAATGCACGAAGTAAAACCTGCTAACACTTGAGCTCCGAGTTGTCCAGATCATCTGTGTAGATAACAAGCTTTAATTCGCCCAGTTAATCTAGTTCTACCACTTCACTGAAACAGCTTCCCTTCAGTTTGACTTTAAATCACATAGAAATGAACCCATGTGCAGGAGGAAGGTGAAACTGAAGACCAGGGGTTAAAGGTGAGCAGATCGAGCTCTGGGACTGGACCTCAAGGCTAAATCCTGGTTAAGTCCATCATTTATCAATCTGGAGATTTGGGGCAACTGACTTTCCCTCTCTGAGTCTGTCTTTTCTCATCAGATACAAGGTTACATTAGCAGACACAACAGAATACTATTCAGCATGGGAAAGAAAGGTTATTCTGTGACTTGTGAAAACATGGATTAACCTAGATGTGGGATAGTGTCCAGAGAGAAAAAAATCGTGTGATCTCATCTGAGGAATCGAAAAGACGAAAACCAACGGGATAGAGCAGAATGAGGCCACCAGGCGCTTGGTGGAGGGTGTGGCTAAGGCAAGGGAGGTATGGCCAGCGGGTGCCGGGTAGTTAGGAGGGCGCGGTCTGTGTGTTCTCTCCCACGCCAAACTACTGGAGTAAACAGTATGTGTACGTCAGGCTAGCGATCGGGATTTTAAATGTTCTCACCATGAACATGTGGTAAATATTTGCGATGACGGATATTCCAATTCCTCTGCTCACTGTACAATGTGTCCATGTATTGAAATGTTATCTTGTACCCCACAAATATAATCATTTACTAATGAGAATACACGAAAGGAAATTTAAAAATAATCCTCCTATTTAAGTTGGACACCTTCCCTTCTTTAGTAGAGACAGTACAGAAGTGTCTCCTAACATGAATAATAGACTGCTACAGATCTCACGCTTCTCATTTAAGAGCACAAATTCATAAAGGGGGCTGTCTCTTTCACATAATAAACAACCTGAATACTATGTGTGTCTATGATTATTATAAAAGGGAAAGTCCCTCACTTTATTTTAGGGCTTTAATAAAAAACCTAGTGAAAATATTAAAAAATAGAGAAAAATTCTGCTTAAGCAATGAAGATCAACAGACAGAAACTTACACGCTTCTAACTTCTAAGTCTTTTTAAACTAATTACAGGTGGAGAATCAGGGAAGGAGAAAATGACAAGCCCAATCCCCAGCAGCGAGCAGGCTCAGGCTGTGGAAAGCAGCACTCATCTACCGCTACAGACTCAGGAAGGGCCAGACCAAAACCATCATTCACAACCCTTTATTATTCAGCTCAGGTAACAGACCAAAATCAGTCAGTGGAGGCGGCGAAAACCGAGGCTAAGGTAGAAAAAAGTGCATTTTCATTTAGCAAAAGCTCACACAATGTGCAGAGAAACTCACTAGAGGCTGAGATCCCATGTGACCCACAGCAGGCACCGCCCAGCTGCACGCGGCCGAGCGCCTCACTGCAGAGGGCGCTAGCAAGACAGGGACCCTCCTCCCGCCCGTGACCCAGCGGCTCGTTCCAGAGAGTTCATCAGGGACACTTCAGTGGAAAAGCAGGCCAAATATTAGTTTTCTCTGACAAGCAATAAAACCATAGAAATCAACTGGGATCTGAAGTTTAAGGTAAGTTAGTTATTTCCTGCTTTTAATGTGTAGATATTTTAGATTTAACAATCTTTTCCGTGTATAGTCAGATAGGCTTATAGAAGAATTTAAAATATCAAATACAGAAGTTGTTAATTCATGCTTTCATGACTTCAATTAATTCTTCCAGTGTTTACACTTCAGAGCTGCTAATGACACTAAATTCAATACCACGTTGGTTGAGTCTGTCGATCAATTTTGTTCTGGAAAAAGCTGCTCCAGGTGTGAAGACCCCACCCCTGTAAAACAATCACAAGAGAAGACAGTTCACTCCTCTCCTCACCAGGCCCTCCTGGGTTAGCACATCCCTGCAGAATTCCTCAGCACCCGAGTCTCCATCCTATCATGGCTATTTTTGGTTCTGGTTCTAAAATCAGCCAAATGAACACATGGCTACTTTTCAAAAGGTGAAATGAGTGTCACAGCCACTACGGCTGGCTCACCACCAACCCGAGTGCTGTTTTTTGAGTCTTCACACTTAGGAAGATTAAATAAAGACTAAAGAAAAACAGGACTTTAACTGGATGAAAAAGAAGTTTCTTTAATAGCCAACATTCGTAAAACACCAAATATTTTCAAAGGGTAGATAAGTATCTGAAAATTGCGTTTTAGCATATGCATATTTTACTTTTATTAACATTGTCTCAGGTTATGCCTGATTTATTTCTCAGCTACAGGGCTATGTTCACTGTAAAACTGGCCTCCTTGTAGGGTAACAGCTAACTGTCCCACTGAGAGTACCATGCTGAGCATCTGGCCAGGGCTCCAGCCTCAGTTCCCACCTGGTGCCAGGCCAGCCGGGGATCACTCACCACTGATCAGAGGCTCCTGTTACTATGCTGAACAACAGGGACCTTTTCTGGGTGGTGGGCTCTGTACTTGAGTTATTTTTAAAAGAGAGTGAGGCCAACTCACGTGGCTTTCAGACTTCTCTGTCTCTTCTCTTGTACCTCTGCAGTTATTCACAAAGCCCAGGAAGGAACGAACTTTCTCACTATTTTAGTAATTTATTTTAGGCCTATCCTGTATCTTTGAATCAAAGGAACTATAAATACTTATGTGCAGACCTACAGGATGAAAATCACTAAAAATAACTCAATATAACACAGATAAAAAAGACATCTCACTGGGAGAAAAACAAACTTACGCCTTCGGAAGATCAGAGACATCAGTTAGAAGAGTCAGGGCTGCCTGGACCATGGCTATGGGGGTAGTCACGTAGCCGGCCTCTGCAGAGGAGTGATTGAGGAAAAAGAGTGTTTATGAAGTCTGCATTCAACAACACCCCAAAATGAAATGGCAAATTTTATATCTTAATCTAGGTATACAGAAAATTTTTTCCAATAGATCTTCTGTTCACTTGACAAAAATGACAATATTTTTTAAGTACAAGTTGAACATCCTTCATCTAAAATGCTTGGGACTTGTTTCCTAAATTTCAGATTTTTA